>SMSQ01013894.1:0-15002 GCA_019453375.1 Ctenoplectra terminalis | reverse complement strand
ATATATATATATATACTCTTGGAATTATTATAATTTTCTACACACCTTAGATTAGATATGACATCAAGAATTCAACAAGATTCTTCATATTTTGTGTTTAATTAAAAAATTGTTAATAATCTATCCATGGGATGGCATATATGGTTAAAATAAGATAATAATGTTGGGGATTCGTCATAGCCTAGTGGGTAGAGCGCTCGCTTGCTTTGAGCGCTATGACGTAGTCGAAGAGAGACATGGTAGGTTCGAATCCTACTTCAGGCAAATAAAAATTTATTTTTCTGGAAAAACAAAAAAACTGTTAATTTTTCGTGTCACACATCTTAAAATTTCACTCCCCATCAATTTTCCATAACGCGCCTAAAGAAGTATAACTTCAAAAATTCGACATTTCATACGCACCGACCTAATATCTTGTTAGTCTTTTGCAAGATTTGATAGAATTTTCTAAGCCATTTAACTCTGTCATAGTCTCCTAATTCTGTCTTTGTTATTTGGTAAAAAGTATGGTCACTAGATTTAATAGAAAGTCTTTCAGGTAGGTTTCGATTTTTCTCCCATTCATCAAATGTTTTACTGTGGTCAATTATTATAGGATGTGTTGTGGTTTGTTGTCATGTAACCGCGTGAACTCGTGACAAAGCATCAGCTGCTGTATTGTCTTTACCTTTAGTATATTCTACTTTGTACTCGTACTCTTCTAATTTTAGTCTCCATCTCATTAATCTAGAAGAAGGATCTTTACAACTGTTTAACCATTTTAAAGCTCGATAATCGGTTCTAGTGATGAATTTTCGCCCAAGTAAATATTGTCTAAATCTTTTAATTGCCCAAACGATTGCTAAGAGTTCTTTTGCTGTTGTAGTGTAATTCTTTTCTGGAGGGTTAAGGGTTTGAATTAATTGTCTGGTTGGCTGGAAGAAGCTCAAAATACAGAATTCCTTGATAATCCCACCATATAGAGAGGAGAACTTTGCGAGAGTGCAGACCTGGTTTCGCAATTCGTTGTGGTGACTAAATTACTTTTCGAACAACCCAGTAAATTCTCGAATCTTCTTTTGTCGTTGCACATATGCATTGTGGCGCTACTGTCTAAACACCATATTCCTGGTTTCTGCAAATTTTCTTTCAAAGCCGTAGCTTGCACAGCGTTATTATCTTTATTTTGAGAATCATTATTTTGTTTACGTTTTGATTTGCAGTATTTTGATATATGATCTATTTTATTGCATGTATAACATTGATAGTTTTGTCTCTTACCTCGTTCTGTACGTGTATTTTTCTGCTCCGATTTTTCCGATCTCAGCACACCATTTTTCTTTAAGAAAAGCGCTTCCGTTTTATTTGACCTTTCCTCTCTGTCGTACCGAGATCTTCTAGCTTCTTCCTCAAGGAGCTTCGTATTTAATTCTTCCAGGCTTGGCATTCTTTTTCTGGATTCAATAGCTATACAGAAATTTTCGTACTCACCGGGTAGCGCATTCAACAACCAAATTGTTAGTAGATTTTCCGGTAGATTCACGTCACACTGTTCCAATTGTTGTCCAATTCTCACAAATTCGTTTAAGAATTCTAACATAGTTTCGTTCTGTGACTTACTTAATTTAAATAGTTGCTTAAATAATACACACTGTCTCATCGGATTTTTAGACTCATGTATCTCTTTCAATGAGTTCCATACTTGGGTCGATGTAGTAGCGTTTTTAACGTAGTTAAACTGATCCGGCTGTATGCTTATTGTAAGAAGAAGAACGATAGTTATACTGTGGCTACTTAAGAGATTTCTTTTTACAATACGTCAAAGACGTCGAATTTGCTCTCATCTGTAAAGATGACTCGTTTCCAGTTCAGCAGCGATTTTAGCAGCTGATATTTTAGGATTTCGTTTTATTCTATGAATTATCAATCGGCCAGTGTGCTCGTTCATCTTCCGTGGGCGATCTCCTCTATGGTTATTTTTTATTATTTTTCGTATACAATATCTGTCGATGATTCCTTGTGTTGTAGACCGAGGTCTACCAACAATTAAAGATATTTCACTAAATAATTTACACTTATTATGTTAATTTATAATAATTTTTCGCTCTTCTTCTGTGGTTTCCCTACTTTTTCGGCCTATGTTAAGATTATAATCACAAATTCTTCACACAACTATTGGGTTGACAAGAAAGTAATTTCGGTTTTCTAGTGTGAAATAAAACTCAATTGTTTCTATACAAAAAATGAACTTTAATCAGTCTCTTGGTGAATGAAAGAATAGGTTTTATGTTGATAAAGAGAAGAACATTATATTTAAAAAAAAAGAAAAGATACATACAAAATCTGTACTTTAACACACGTTACATGTCTCAAAGGAGAGAGAAAAAAGGGGTTGGGGTCATGATGCGGGGAATCTCTCAGAGAGTGCTGAAAACTGCGGGGAGATGTAGCCAGTGAGCGTCCATGTATAATTATGATTTTGAGATCCCCAACAATGACCAAAAGCTCAAAAATTATAACAGCGAATCCTACTCAATCTATCTGGTTTGCTGCTGTTTTTATTTGGCTTTCTAAATTTTGATGTCCTGGAATAATGTTTAATGGCCATTGCTCCTGCTGCTTGAACTAGTTCATCGTTGCATTGTTTGTCAGCATGTTCTTGTCAGCAAATCTCAGCGGATGGCAATTCGTCTCGAGCTTCAATTGCTAACTTAAACTGTTCAAAGCTGGCAGGTAGACTATAAAGAAGCGCTATTGCAACCACATCTGGATGAAACGTTATTTTCATAGCTGCCAACTTATCCAAAGCACCAAAAAATCAACGAACATGCTCTCTAGTGCCATCCCCTTCTTGAAGTTTTTCAAACAACAGTAATTATACCTTCTTTAAAGGACCTTGAGGGGCAAAGACACTTGCTAACTTAAGCCAAACCTCTCTTGAGGTTTCACACTCTCTTATATGATGTAGTTCGTCAGCTCCAATTGATAAAATTAAATCAGCTTTCCCCATCTGATCTTTTTCTACCCAACCTCTAAGCTCAGCTCCTCTGGGTGCATCGCTAGCACCAGATTGACAAGAGGGAATGGGTATGGTTCCATCCACATATCCTCAAACACCATTTTTTATCAACATGGCTTGAGCGTGGATTTTCCAGGAATCATAATTATCTTTCTTTAACTCACAGATCCTAATTACACTCGTATTTCTATTTCTCTCGTTATTTGACGGCACGTGTTAGCATAACCTCCAATTTTTTTTACAACCAATTTCTTGTATTTGATTCTTACAACCTGGGCCTATAACCTGTTAAGAATTAAATGGGAAAAGAATACTTCTATTCTGGTTCTAGAGAATCTGTCTCAAAGTCCCTTAGGATATTGTGAGTGACTGGTATAGAACAATTCAAGTGTAGCGTTATAAAACAATACTTTTTATTGTTTGTATTCTAGCAAGTATATGTATATAGAACATAAAGAAAATAAAATAAAGGTAGAGCGATGCTCTAGTCATTAATGATTATTAGAGTGACGTATCAGATTTGGCGGAAAGATTTGAATCCAACAGAAACATCATTCCATTTAGGCATTTTTTTACCCTTACACATCTTGTCCTTATTTTGGTGATAATAGATGTTTGATTCATTTACCATCAATTGAAATAAATTATTGCCAATAAACGTTTCGACGATTTCTTTTATGCTTTGCTTATTAGCAGGAAGAATCTTTGGACCAGATTGCGCAATAAAATCTGGTACATTAGGAGCTTTATCAACATCTGACCATGATTCAATGTAACTATGTGATTCTGTGAACATTTCACTATCACTCGGATCATTGGAATCACTGGAATACTGTAATGGAACAGCTTTTGATCTTCTTCTTGGCATCGCATCACTATCACTGTTCTCGACCTCTATATCAGAATCTTCTGATTGTATTGAATAATCTGATAGAGGATCAGCAATATAGTCAGTAAATTGCTCAACTAAACTGCTCAACTAAAAACGTAAGGCTATGAAGGATGTACTGGCTACGGAATACTGTTGAACTTTGTTTACTCGAACTCTTCTAATTTCTTACTGACTAACGGCTCATCGCGCAATGTTCACAAACCCAGGGTACACGCAGTGGGGATACATGTCTGTGTGTTGGTCGGTCACATTCCTCTCTCTCACTCTACAATATATCTGTACCTTTTCAATACGCCTCCTTACATTTATATTGTATACCTTATTTAACATTCATTAGCATTCTAAACTTTTCAAACTTTACTTTACACAGAGCTTTTGTAAACACATCCGCGACATTATCTTCGGAGTTTATTTTAATCACTTCAATCAAATTTTCATTTACACTTTCATGCACGTATCGATAATGAATTTCAATGTGCTTCGAATTCTTAGTGAAATTACCAAAATTTGCTATACTTATTGCTCCTAAATTATCTTCATAAATCCTTATTGGATCAATTAATTTTATTCCAAATAATTTTAGGAATTCTCTTATATACTTTAACTCGCTTACTGCTTCGGACAGTGCTACATATTCTGCATACGTCAAAGATTTCGTTACACGTTTCTGTTTTCGCGATTTCCAATCAATTACATTTCCATACAAGCTAATTACGTATCCCGATGTAGATTTTCGATCTATGTGATCACCTGCCTAATCTACATGCATCTACATGACAATTTAAGATTTCAGCATTTTTATTTCTTTGGTACCATAAACTTAAATTTCTCGTTAGGTACAAATATTTCAATATCCGCAGAGCATACTTAAAATGGGTTTCGTTGTAACAGTTTTGATACCTACTCAAGTAGTTCACGCTTTAACTTATATCGGGTCTGGTACTCGAACTTATGTATAATAACGCACCAATTAAATTTCTGAATTTTAAATCAGATATACATTGTGCAGCCTTATCGATTTTTAAATTTGTTTCCATGGGGGTGCTATATAGTTTACTATTTTGTATATTATATTTATCTGCTAAGGACTCAATATATCCTTTTGACTTAGCCTCATTTCGTGCTTATGATAATTATAATCTATTTCAATTCCTAAATACTCGCTTATTTCGCCTAATTCTTTCATTTTAAATCTATCAGATAACAATTTCTTTATTCTATTTATTTTCCCTTTATCTTTTCCGCATATTAATAAATCGTCGACATGTATTAATAGGTAAATAATATTTTCATTTTCCTTTAAGGTATATAAACATAATTCTACATTACCTCTTTTAAAACCTAGTTTTGTGACGTATTCATCCAGACACTCATACCAGTCACTAGGACTTTCCTTTAATCCATATAAAGCTTTTGATAATTTGTACACTCTGTTCGTTCCATCTTCATATCCTTTTGGTTGATTTACATATATCTCCGATTTTATTTTTCCATTCAAAAAGGCAGTTTCTACATCCATTTGTTCTATTATTAAACCATTTTGACAACAATATGCAAACAAGATTTTTAACGTTTGGTTTTTCGCCACTGGGGCGTATATGTCTTCTATTACATTGGTTTGTTAAAAGCCTCTAACAACTAGTCTCGCTTTATAATTATTGTCCTTTTTCCTTGTGTAAACCCATTTTACATCTAGGACCTTTCCCCCTTGAACTTTATCTATTAATTTCCAAGTTTTATTTTTGTTTATACACTCTATTTCTTTATTCATTGCAATTTTCCAATTTTTACTATCTTTATTATTTATCGCCTCCTCAAATCTATAGGGCGTATCCACCCTACAGTACCTTACATAGATGTTATAACTGTCCTTTTCTGGGTATCTTACTGAGCTTTTCTTTTTACGCATAGATCTGCATGGGGCTTTTAACCCTTTGCCCTCCGAACCATTTTTAACACGACGTCTCAGCAACTTCGGGACATTTTGACCATACGATTTTACCTGCTCCGTAAGTATTTACAATGTTGCAAACTCCGGGTGATTTTAACTATGACCTATCAGCTACTCCGACAGTATTTACAATGTTGCGACTGCGCCTCTGAGAAAGGTTAAAGACCCTGCCTTGCCATTAAAGAAAGCTCGTATACATTTGAAGGTCATGTTTTATTAACAAAATTACAATATAAAAAATAACAATAAAACAAGAAGAAGAAGAATATAACAATAACAGAATAACAATAACAATATACAAAAGTACAACAATATACAAAAATAACAATTATTTTTTGAAATTTTTCATTGTATGATATTTTGAAAAACAATCTCCAAGATGCATTCGTGGCTTACCAGGACAAGTATCGCAATACTCATTGGTTTCGTGTCTTTCGCCTTTCTTCTGCCTGTTGGAGCACACAACACAATCTGTTTTTTTGCCCCTCCGCATTTCATGAAGCCTTCCGTTTAGCCTTATTTCAGTAGATGCTGATGAAGATGTGGAATCTCTCGATCTTTCATGTCGAAAATCGTTAATGAGTTGATCCACTAATAATTTAACGTACTTCAGATGTGTCAATGGTTTCTCATTTCGATTTTTTTTCATAGTTTTATATATAATATATGAGTTGATGACGGACATTTCTATGCCCCAAAAAAACATCTTCCTCCACCACTTGAGAGACTTTCTCAAAAAACAATACGTGGATGCGTATTGATCAGCCCGATCAACGCCGCCCATGGAAGCAGTGTAACTCACAATTGCATTGGGCTTCCTAATGCTCGCTTCTTTCCCTCCTCGTATAAATCTCGTTGTGTCCACCATTCCAGCATCGTTCCACGTGCTCAAAAGTGAGACAATTCTCTTATCATTCCAGGCTAGGAACATGACTTTCCCCTTTTTACTTGCAAAAGTTTTCTGATCTGAAAAGTTGAATTTTTTCTGGAACGCTGGAATACCTTTTCTGTTTGCTTTTACCGTACCCGTTAAGTGGCATTTCAATTTCATCAACTCCTCTGCCAAAGGTATACTGGTATAATATCTGTCGGTAAACATATGATAACCTTGAGCCTCATAATTCTATTTAGCAGTTTATGGTATAAATGCAGCGGAATCCTTGTTGCGACTGGCAAATCTGGACGAACAAGATTTTCTGACGTGAGACTCCCATAATAAGGCAGAATAATATATATGTATCCTGTTTCCGAGTCCGCCATTGAATAAATTCTTATGCCCCGCTTCGTTGGCTTCATCGGGTTATAAGTAATGAAAGAAATTTTTCCTTTAAACTGTACTATGGATTCGTCCACACAAATATTTTGTCCGGGAATAAAGTGCTCGGAAAATTTTGAGTCCAGGTGTTCTAAAAAAATGCTGGCTCGTTGTATGCGTGTGTTGAGATCCGTGCTGTTTGAGTCGGGTGTTTTTAAGTGGAGCATCCAAAATATCTGATGAAATCGAGCTCTTGTAAATATATCCGAAAAGAAAAGGATTCTGCTCTTACGTCGCGTAGACCAATATTCTTGCATATTAGCTAGAGGCATTGTACCCATATTTTCCTCTTTGTCCACATCATGCCATGTATGCCATACAGAGTCTTTGCTTAGGGTTTTCGATGACAACACGGAGTTTGTATAGTTATTAGTTTCTGTTACTATTTCATCAACAAGCTCGTCCGTGAAAAAGAGTTTAAAGAATTGGATCGGTTCCGAAATATCGGAGCAAATTTGCGGACCTGTCATTTTTGATCCGATGGAAAAGTTTACTCTAGGGGGCCGGTACCCATCTTCCGTAATATCAACCCAATCATCATCTTCCATCGGGGTACTTGCGTTATCACCGGTATCGGATTCGATACGCCGTACTTTCCGTCTTCGATGACCTATTGGATCGCTGTCGTCACTATCGCTCTCAGTGTCACTATATCCATCTTCAATGCTGTCACTTTCAACCAAATTATTTTCGTATACCGTAAATTCCAATTCATCTTCACTTTCCGAAAATCCACTCTTTTCGTAACTCTTATTTCCTGCCATTTTACGGTAAGGAAAATATTGATGTGTTAGTGTATAAGACTTTGAAAGTGAAAGATCAATTCGGCACTGGGTAAACGTGTATCGCGGAGGAAATTTTTTAGAGATCTTAACGCCAAGAAACTTTTGGAATAAGTGCCGTGGGGTTCATCATAGTACTCTTACCAGAAAGCATCCCTGCTTTCCCCACTCAGTGACGTCATTTAGCGTTTAGGTAGTGAATTTTTAAGCAGGACGACGTCGGACCGCCTACCTAACGTCAACATGTGGACTAATAAACAAACAATAGGCGCCTTAACCACTCGACAGCTACATGACTTTGGGCTAGCAGCCATCAATGGTCGAGGGCCCGGTCTGCGTCACAGATTTGCCCTGTAGCGGACCGTCTTCGAGAGGACCCTACCATAAATCAGTCTTAGGGTCAATAGCGCTGGGCTGGGCTGGCCGCCTTTCAACTTTCATTTTTTCGCGTTTTACGCTACAGACAAAAATACGATCGAAAGAATTGGAGCAAGCCCGATCGCAAGACCGATTACACTAAGCGTGTGCCGAAGCATCTTCCTACCCGTATAAAGGTACAATGTTGCCTCTAGATGCTGGCGTGCCGTGTCGCCTCAGCAGCGACAACGGAGGGCAAAGGGTTAATATACCATCGAAATTTTCTTGTATTAATAATATTGAAGGCAGCGGATATCTGTATTGAAAAAAAATAAGCTATTATAATTTACACTCTAGTTGAAATAAAGACTTCTACTGCGCAACTCTGCTTATTGAAAAATAAGCTATTATAATTTACACTCTAGTTGAAATAAAGACTTTATTATTACAAAGTAAGTATACACACGTGTCTGCACAGGACGAAGGACACGGAGAGAAGAAGGAAAACTGAAAAAGAAGACGAACACGCGACAGGAATATGGGCACGCATCGGTAGCCTCTACACCAGCATGCATAGAAATTTACAATATCTCAACACCGCCTTTCTGAAATCATTCGCAATTATAGAATTAACCTGTACGCAACTAACCTGTGGTCGCCCTTGCTTATTTTTACAATCGTTAGCCATATGGCCTCTTTCGCCGCACTTGAAACACGTACTCCTTTCACGCTTTGGTAACTTACAGTCTCTAGATACATGTCCGAACTTGGTGCAATTGTAGCATCTTGTTTTTCCCTGGGACGTATCCATAGTCGTCGCATTTACTCCAAATGACCTTCCCTGGGGTTGGAATCTTTTGTCCTTCAATTCCTTTCCTGCCGTCGTCGATCCTCGACTCGAACGCTCTTCTCCGTCCGTTAATTTGATATTCTCGAAAACCGCCAACAATGTAGTCACTGAGTCAAAGTATTGCAGCCTCGCTTGGTTTCGCAGGCTAATATTAGGGATCCCGTTAACAATGTATTCCAATATTTCCTCTTCATCCACTGGCTTGCCCAATATCATTTTTTCATGGTAGTATGTACTAAAATCCCCATCCAGTCGCCAAGTTCTTTCTTCGAATTGTTTACGTAATTTCAATGTGCTTTGTCGATGGTCAAACATTTTCCGCATTTCCACCAAGATTTGGTCCACGCTCATCTCCAGGTGTTCGGGACGCGAATGTAACCAATCGAATGCCTTTCCCTTGAGACGTGTTCCCACCAGTGTCTTCGCGACACTTGGGTCCAATTGGTACGTGGAAATTAACAACTTTACCTGTTTTTCCCAATTTCGAAACATGCAACCATCTGAGCCATCAAAATCATTCAAGAGATCACAAACAGCCCTTATACTGATTCTTGATTGTGCTCCTGCTGCATTCGCACTGATTTGCGGAGAGTTTCGCAAAATTTCAATTTCCCGTTCTGCCACTCGCAGTTCTCTCTCCACGAGCAGACGTTTTCTTCTCATAAATTCAACTTCCCGTAATAGATCTTCATTTGTGCAATCATTTCTGTTGCTTGTGACTGTCGCATGCACATTCGAAGGTGCGTCTCGGGCTTCTGCACCAGCATCCCTCGGTTCGACACTTAATTCGCCTTCTTCATACTCGAAGATCCATTCGCTGTTTGGGTCAATCTCGTTTAACCGAGTAACTAATTCATTTTTATTACCCACGGTAGACAACCCTTTTCTCTGCAACACAGCTTAGAGCTGATAAAGTTTAAATTTTGACGCAGTTTTCATCGTACCTGTGCTCATATTCACTGCACTTGCAATAAGTTCCTTTCAATGATTTTATACTTGAATACTTAATTTCTGGAACCACAATTATAACTGACTGCCTTACCGTTCACGAACAATTGATACTTTCATTCCATACTCGAGTACCGTAAGTTCGAATATGGTATGAATTATTAGTTTTTCCACATTTAACACTATATAAATACGATCAGATCCCACTTCTGAAATTGTAAGAGCTAGTCCGGATATCTTTATTTTTCAATGTGCACTGCGACGTTGTTAACCAACGACTGTCTCCTCGTCGTCGCCTCGCACCCCACCCCTCGTCACAGGCGACCGTCACTTATCTCAACGGTCCGGCCGCCCTATCGTATTTTGTTACAATGTAGTATTCTGTTATTCAGTGAATCTGTGGGACACCTGTTTCTTATGTAATTTGCAGCCACAATGGCTTCAGCCTAAAAATCTCCTTTTAGTCCTGCATTCAAAATCATGCACCTTGCAATGTCAAGTAAAGTCCTATTTTTCCTTTCAGTCACGCCATTCTGCTGTGGCGTATATGGAACAGGCAATCTCCTTTGTATTTCATAATCGTTTAAAAATTGATCAAATCGTCCATTACAGTATTCTCTTCCATTGTCTGTTTGCAGGTATTTTATTTTGCCTTCACACAGATTTTGTACTGTTATAAAACAGTATGTGGGAGAACAGGACAGAATGATAGATTGTATTTGTATTCAAGTTATTTAATGCAACTCTGTTCTTTATTATATAATTGGTTTCTTTAGCTACACGTGATACACAACCTCTTCTTCTTACACAGCATGAGCAAGTGTCCGAACGACGGTTATTCTCATGAAAACACACGGCGCTCATAGAGAGAGCTGTAAATCTCAGGCATGCCACGCTCACAGACGTGCTCAATGTATTCGTTGATTATTTTTCAACACATTGCAATCTCAAAACGCGGTTCTTTGCACTTATCGCTGGTTTCTTGCGTGGAACACGGCCATGTATACCTTGAGAATTTAATGTTCTACGAATCGTACTCGCGCTGCTAGATTTTTGTTGTATGTCAGATATTTCTTGAGCTAATGAAACTGCACTTATAGTGGGATCTTTTATCACACATCGTGTAATTAACCGGTTATCTGTTTCATTTAATTTTCTCGGTCGATCGGACCGAGGAAAGTTTCTCACACTTTTTGTATCCTTATACTTGTCTATAATTTTTTTTATAGTTCTATGACAACGATTTACTATTTTACCTATTTCCCGAAATGATTTTCCTTCGTTCCTTAATTTAACAATAAGTTTCCTCGTGTCTTCTGAAGTTTCTGTACGTTTCTTACTCATAATTCTATTTATGCTGTTACGGCTGCAAGGGCCGGGGCGTGGGCCAGGCGTTACCGCGTGGCCTTAGGTTTATGGGTAGGTAGGATTGTTGGTCAGGATCGGACGAACCGGTGTATGGTTAACACCGGGAGCCGAGGAATAGGTAAACGTGGACGAACCAGTGCCTTATATCACCGGGAGCCACAAGGTAAGTTTCGTGGACGAACCGATATGTGGTTAATATCGGGAGCCACTGAGGAAAGCGTGGACGAACCGATGTATGGGTAACACCGGGAGCCACTAAGGTGAGGGTGCGTGGACGAACCGATATATGGTTAATACCGGGAGCCACTGAAGGAAAGCGTGGACGAACCAGTGCCTTGTATCACCGGGAGCCACTATAGGTTAAGGATATTGGACCTTGCAATCTACCATGAATATACCTCGAGCGGTAAAGGTATATCAAAGTGGGAATACCCGTTAGTTCGACTGTTTAATAATTAAGGATGGGTTCCAGAATTAAGCAACTCGGTTAAAACTCAACAATATATTCTTAAACTAGCAGGTTATAATAAGATATACAGATAGATGGTTCTACCCTCTAATGCGAGTGTATCTTTCTCGGCCTTTACGCAGCGCGAGACGCGGAGATAGTCTGAGAATGTCTATCCGAGACTTACGTTATTTAAACGAGTTTGAAGACTGCTTCGAAAGGGAATGCAACCCGATCTTGCTAATACAGATATTTGACTGACGGAGTAACGGCGTACTCTTAGTCTACTCTAGACTGATCTTTAGCTTCCAAAATTGTAGCTCCTTTTATACCCCGAAAAAGCATTAAAAAGCGTAGGAAGGGGTACTTTAGACTCATACCGAGGAATGTGCTCCCCTAGCATGAGTCAACCCTTCCATGGGGCACTAGACTAAACACTACGCCGTTTCGGCTCTGTGGAGGATGCGTACGTAACAGCGTAATAAGTATTCGTACAGTTACAGTTTAATAGAAAAAAATAATAAAATTTTATATTTAAAGACTGTAAATCACTATATTTAATTATTTTAATACTTAGTAGGGTTGCCTTTTGATTTTATAATCGCTTGAAGTCGCCGCGGCATTGAATTTACCAAATTGGTGAATACATAACCGGGAATATTTTCCCATTCTTCTAAAAGTGCTTTTTTTACATCATTTTTTGAGGAAATATGGTGAGACCGTATCTTTCGTTTCAGGTGGCTCCATACGTGTTCAATGATATTTATATCTGGCGACTGTGGGGGTGTTTTTAAATGTTTTCGAACATTATATAAGATCCATTCTCGCGTATTCTTCGCATTGTGCTCCGGATCATTATCTTGCATCAGGATGAAATTGTCCCTTAGATCCATTTTTTCTGCACTTTGGTGAAGATTATTTTTTTAAATATTGTAGGAATTTCAATGGTTTAAGAGGACAATTTATTATTTAAATATAAAACAGTTTATTAAATTGTACAAGACACGCACATTAATTAAAAGAACAATGATAGATAACTGGTTTTAACGCAACCCGCGACTGTTCACTCACGACCGACTGTTTTATTCTCGCTGCACCCTGTCCTCTGTCTTCCCGCAACACTCGTAAAAACTCTTCGCGCCCCGAACATTCACGCCCTTTTATTCTTACCCTCAGTCGCTCTATCTTTCTTAAACACAAGCATCCCTTTTCTCCCGCACCCGAATCCATGCATCCATAGCCCAAACCCACGCAGTCACGTACTCATTTCCAAAATCATTCTCACGGTCCAGTCGCTCAGCTACAAACACTCTTCCATCCACTCAAGATTTTCCCTCGCAGTCACCCTGTTTCCCAAACATCCCGGCGCCGTACAGACGCAAGACAGCACCGGTCGCATGCACGCAACAATGATCCATTCATACCTCATGGCACTCTTTAGGACATAGGCCCTTGATTTTACAAACATACTGGCGCCATCCTGTCGCGGATGACCCCGTCCGACCACCCGCACGCACCGCGAACCTTTCACACCTACACTCGGCCGTCCTGCTTAACAGCTGTCCTCAGCTGGGTCATCACTGTCCCATTCCGCAAGGTCGCCGTAGTTCTGTAACCAGGGCTTCATGAAGTCTACCGCGGTCGACGTTTCGGTCGGACCCTCATTATCACCGACCTTCCGCACTAAGTACCGATCGCCCCGTAAGACCCTTGTGACTTCATAAGGCCCTAGGTACTTTGCGGTTAGTTTCGATCCGGGACCCAACTGGGTTCGTTTTACAGCTACCAAGTCACGCTCGCGATAGAGGGTAGGCGCTTTTCGCTTTTTATTAAAAGTTCGCACATTTTCTTGTTGGACCTTCGCAATGGTTTGCCTCGCATATTCTCGCAATTCCTCGCGATTTTCTTGGAATAGCGCTATCCATTCTTTCTCGATCAACTCGCGCACTTCCACATTCTCTTTTAAACACATACACGTGCCGAACAAAATCTGAAAAGGCGTGGTACCTACGCTCCGATTTGGCACGCTGTTTAAACACTGTTGGGCTATCGACAGGTAGCGGTACCACTCTTCATTTTTCGGCGCGGTCAATTTAGTTAACCCTTTGCGGCCGGTGACTTTTTCGGCCAGCGAGGTGGCAGGTCGACGCGATTTTCGCGAATATGTCGAGCGCCGTATATAGATAAAATAAAATAATCGTATACATAAATTATTCTAGAAAAACGTTATATTTTGACAATTTATTTATAATTACACCTTTAAGAATATAATATCGCAAACCTAATCTCTGTATTGTACTTTAGTGTGATAATTTACAAAACATTGTCCAAGATGCAGTCTTGGTTTTTGTGGACATGTATCGCAGTAGGAACTCGTCTCGCGTCTTCCACCAGGTGTGTTTCGGTTTGAACAAACTTTGCAGTCTCTCTTTGCACCACTAAGCATTACGTGGAGCTTTCCATTGAGCCGAATCTCATCCGAGTTGGAGGTCGATGTTGAAACTCTTCGCGGCTGCCGGAAATCTCCTTTCAACTGCTTCACTAATATTTTGCGGAATTGTAAATGATTCAGTGGCTGCTCGTTTCTCTGCCTTTTTACTAGCTTGTATAGAATATATGAATTGATTATGCAAATTTCTAGCCCCCAAAAAAATAGTTTGCGCCACCACTTCAATGATTTTCGCATGAAGCAGTATGTCGAGGCATAGTGATCGGCCACGTCAACGCCGCCCATGAATTTTGTGTAATTTATTACAGCATCGGGCTTTCTAACAACTGTTTCAACATTATGACGGAGTGTTCGTTTGACGTTATTCATTGCCGCATTCTAAAAATTTGTGAATACCGTAACAATTCTTTTATCTTTCCACGCTAGAACTAAATTGTCATCTTTGCGGTAGGCTACCATCGACTTTCCTTTTGGAAGATGCTTTTTATTTTTAATTGCATCTGGCAACCCTTTTCTATTAGGTAAGATTGTCCCGGTCAAATGACATTTCAGTTTGCGTAATTCATTCGCCAAAATGTAGCTGGTGTAGTAACGGTTTGTAAACATATGATGCCCCTGCGCACCAGGAACTTTATTCAACAGCG
>SMSQ01013883.1:139948-163963 GCA_019453375.1 Ctenoplectra terminalis | reverse complement strand
TTTTTTTTTTTTTTTCTTTTTTTTTTTTTTTTTTTTTTTTTTTTATTTCTTTATTTCGTGTAGATTACAGTAATTTATACCTAACACGCGAACGTAAATAGTGTCGTGAGACTGACGAATCAAATTTACAATAGGCTGTTGAAGAGTGTTCAGAGTTCCATGGAGGTAGTTCCATAAATCGTCGCTAATAATTAATTAATAAGGATTTAACTAACAAGGTAATTTTGACATAAAACAGTTGTCAACAAGGAAGTATTTTATTCTGATTACTTCATTATCCCTAAAATTGTAAACTCTAAGTTTCTAAATTTCTAAGTAAAAAATATTGAGGAACGTAACGAGAGAATTTCTATGAATTGCGAAACTTGTTAGAGAGATTGAGTAAAACTTTTATGAATTAAGAAAACGTTGAACACCGATACTTTCCATTGAACGATGTAATTTTAGACCCGTCGGTGAGACTTCGGGACACCGAAGATGCCATTTTACATACTCCAACTCCGTGTGACTCAGAGCACCAATTTGAATATGGTTCAACTACATTTCCTTGAGTTAGCATGTTTCCCCCGGAGACTGCTGGTAGGATGTCTACAAGTTGCTTCTCATTTACATATCCCTCGGACCAAGGAACTCTCCTTCGTCGCCTACAGCATTATTTGAGAAATTGTAAACGTTTTCGATTAACGATTCAGTCCTGTTACGAAACCACGCTGCAGACTATTCTCAAAATAATACCAATTTACACGCAAATTTATAGCAACGATCGCAAATAACTTTAAATCGTACAAAATCTTGTAATTGTATAGAAACTTCGCAACGATGGACCGAAACTACTAAAGAAACAGTTCGAGATACACTTTTTTTTTGAGAATACGAGAAAAGGAGGCTTTTAAAATTTGGAAAATGAAAAGGAGAGAACAAATTGTTATTGATAACCTAGGAACACATTTCTAAGTACGTATTCTGCTTGGAAAAATTGATTGATCGAAGTCGAAACAATCTAAGATATCTCAGATCCGAAGTGAGATCTCTAAAGTTCCTAAAACCTCTACCAGAACCTCTGAAACGGGAAAGGAAATTGCCTGTGATAAATCTAGCATTTACGAAAATACACACATGTGTTAAGGAACGTATTCTTCATAGAAAAATAAATCGATCCGAGTCCAAACAATCGGAAGCATCTCGAATCCGAAATAAGGTTTCTAAATTCCCCGAAAACCCAGCTCAAAACCACCAAAATAAAGAAAAAAAAAAAAGTCTACAAACATATATTTTCGAATCATATTTTTAGGACCGTATTCTCCGCCAGAAAATAAATTAATCCACGTTGAGACCATCACAAAAGCTCTCTGAAGCTCCCGAAACTCGAATAAAAATCTTCCAAGTCCAGAAAAAAAATAATAACTCGCAAATTTAGAAACATATTTAAAAAAAAAATTGATTCACCTTCAAACGATCGTGATAAGAGGAGAGATGAAACACCAAAGAAACAATTTTAAAAATCCCCAAAACTCGGACGAAAAGTTGGGAAATTGGGAAAGAAATCGCGAAAGAAATCGCGAAGAAAGTGTCGCGAAGAATGGAAAGGGGTGAAGAAATGGGGAAGAGGGAGGAAAAAGGGGGAACAGGAAGAGCATATGGATGCGTGTGTCGAAGGAAAGAACGGCGGTGAAGATCTTTGGATCGGCGCCAATCTCCAGAATAAGTTAGCGTCGCACGCGTCACCAATATGGCGGCCAGACGACGACGCTTGTGTGCACCATACGCGGTGGTGCACACGTGCTATCGGCGCGAACCGTGTGATTTAGACTGACGGTATATACCTGAATTTTATAGGCAAATTTCCTGGCATCGACGTCTGACAGCGACCGCTATATCGTCAACCTGGGAAATGCGGTTCTGCGTAGAACTTTGGTCACGCGAGAGCATCGAGCGAATTTAGACGACAAAGACATTCGTTCCCCCCTCTACGGTTGTTTCGCCAAAGAACGCCGACAGTTCGATCGTATCGTGTCTCGAAGATTCACGCGATTTTTAATATTTATCGAGACCGACCCCTTGGTCTTACGTCGGCTGTCTGCGAGAGTTTCGTCTGAAGGGGACGAGGATAATAATTTCGGGGTGCAGTTGATGGAACTGTGCTTACGAAATGGGGAAAATTGGAATTTTGTTATTAACTGAATCGATAGGTAATTATTTCGCGATTGACTAAATTTTGTAGAAAAATTTGTACGATTGATAACTGAAATATGGAAATGAGTAAGAGTGCTCGATACGAGTAATGGGATTAATAGAATTTGACGATGGAATTGGTACAATTGTTAGTTTAGATAGATTTATATAATTGAGAAGATTAATACGTGGAATTTTTTAATAGGTTTTATTATTTTTAAGATGCTATGTTATCTGGGTGTGTAAAAAGGTTGAAATATGAGCATTTTTTATTTTGTAGATTCATTTAAGGTGACAATTGCAGTGAGTCTAATTTTCGGAAAATATTTCAAGGAATAAAAGAAAAGAGTCGCAAAAGAATAAATTCTAAAAGATCCACATTCTTTTATCTGAAGATAAAAAAAAATCGAATTCAAAAAAATGAAAGAAAAATAGAAGCTCAAAAGCAAAGAACCAAAGTTCCGAAAGATAAAATACACGAAAAGGAAGAAAAAAATATGGAAACCGGTGTAAAATTTTAATCCTCAGATTTATTGAAGTTAAGTTGGTAAAATTTAATTCGTTGGTAATTTTATTTGCCGAGCTCCAAGTGGGCAAGTACCGATTTTAAGGAGAGTAGTTGTTCAAATAAGAAGCGAGTCGAACTAGTCGAAAACAGGATTGGGTAGCGAGCTTTCGTTCGACGCTGCAACGAACTTCAGCGTCCCACGAAGTATAGACCAACAAAGCAAGTATAAGGTGATTAAGAACCGAGTGTAAGGTGATTACAGTTCTCCCAGAAAATTTCAAACTTCTGCTGTATCTTCGCAAATACCATCTGAAATCATTAGCGAAATATCTGTGCCAGAAATATCGCCGTTGCCTTAGTTCCACGTTGAAACAAGAATACCAAAAAATATGCAAGAGTTAGTATTTTTAATTTTTATCTTAGGAATTTAGTCTCTTATATCGCCATTGTCTTATTTCCGTATAAAATAAGCAGTAATTTTTATTTTTCTTTATTTTATAAACTTATTTATTTATTAATAATAAGATATCATAAGATATAATAGTACAGTGATGAATGAACAAAATAAAATTTAGAAATATTAGTGGGATATAATAATACAGTGATGAATGAACAAAATAAAATTTAGAAAATATAGACATACTCCATGAAAACTCCTTTGCGTTCATTTTTTTTACGACAGTAATTAATAATATTAACAGTATAATTATATCTTCGGACTCTGGAAAATTTAATTTTCAAGAGAAAAGAGTTATAAATTCTAGATTCTATTTAATTTATAAAATATCTGAGAAACGGTACAAAATCTAGCACGGTATTTTTTTTTTTTTTTTCTTTCTTTTAACGAACAATTCGGCTGAAGGGGGTTAATACAAGGGATTCGAGGCACAGCAAAGACGATCGTCTTGTTTTTGCATAACTCGAACGCGGAAATAATTTTAAATCTCTTTGAAGTCAGCTGGAAATGTTTTGCAGCGCCCATAACACGTGACAAACATGTTTGTTCTAGTTTTTTATGGTCTAACGGAGAAACGTGTTTTGAATCGAAGTATCACATAATTCTCCGCGGCGGAGGGTGGCAGCGGCGGCCGTTTTAAAGTTCTCCAATTTCCGCCTCAATTTTTCTCCCACGATACTCGACGAACCGCTTCTAAAATTGGTTGAACGTGAACTTGTGAAATGTTCTTTAGCGAGAATGAATCGGTATTCTGATTAAAATTAGCCAACGATTAATGAAAAAGACTATAAGGGATGAAGAAGAATTTTTAGGTACCTCCTTAGGAAATAATAAATCCTAAAAAACCACCCTTCTGCAGCCTGTGCGACCAAGCACTGACGATCAGCCATCTTTTGTTCAAATATAAAAAAATACCAGAGTCAAGAAAGCGAAATACAGACTGAACCCTCTTTCAGCTTTGACGTCACAGGATCGTATAATAGATATATTGAAATACTTAAGAGAAACCAAACTTTATGAAGAAAAATCAAACAGAAATACAAAGAGTCGCTAATGACTAAAAAGTCGTTGATGATAAAATAATTTAAAAAATATATAATTAACCTTTGGTGCTTCATTGGTGTCGCTACGACAATGTGTGTAATTTTAATCACAAACGAAGTTTAAATAGTTTTAATGTAAAACTATAGAATGTTTCGATGTTCCATAGAACGGAGTGAAAATATGAAGCATTATTTATTACGAATAACAGAGGTGGGAAATTGAAAATTGGAAATTGGAAATTTCTCCAAAATTACATCTCTAAAAATTACAAACTCCATGGAAATATTCCACTTTTCATTTTAACACTCACACTACCCACTGAAAGCAAAATATTCTGCACAGTTCTTCAATTCTCTATTAAAAAAGAAAAGAAATAATTGAATAAAAATAGTATCAAGTAATTTCCATTATACTTTATGTATCAAAAGATTTAATATTCTATTCCGAGATGCGCAAAGAACATTTCTAAAAATTATAAACCCGATGAAAATGTTTTACTACTTTCCACTTCAACGCCCACGCTATTCCCCGAAAGCAAAATATGTTTTATAATTCTTCAATTCCGCATTCGTGGAAAATATCCGAATAAAAACAGTGAAATTGCTTATTCTTTCCTAATTAAATGTTCGAAGCTGCCTGAAATTTCTCTTCGTTTTTCCACCTCACGAAATATGTTAGCAAGCGTTAAGAAAGAAATAAAGCTTCCATCTCCCAGATACTAATCGGCATAATTCCCGGCTATTAACAATCCCCGTGCATCACATTTCTCTACAAAACTTTCCGCCACTTCAACAATATTTTTCACTGCGTTAATCGCGTTAATTTTAAATTAAACGAACCCGGTACAGTCGGCCGGGAACGGTTTCTCGTTCGTCCATTTATTTTCCTCTTCTTTGAACGCTTCCGCTTTCCGAATCTTCAATTCTGATACGAAACGCAATTTGCCAGCACCGCTCTGGCCCGCTCTTTTTAAAAGTGGAAAATATACGATGAAATCGGGAAGCTTCGCGAGGAAACTCGTTGACGCCGTCGGTGACCTGGAAACAGGCAAGGTTCCACGCGAATTTTTCCGAAAAGGGATTGGTTTCGTCGTTTCGAGGCGTTTACGTAGTTTTTAAAATCTTCCCAAGACTTATAGAAATTGTATCTTAAGAAACAGTAGTTTATTATTCTTCTCTTTCGCGAAAAATTTATTTTTTTAACGTTAGGATAACTTGGAGCGTGATGGTTTTGAGGGTGAGATGACTCCATCTTGTTCGGACTGTGAAATGTTTTATTTTTATTACTATTTTTATGGTATCCCGAATATTATAAATATTAATATTCATAATGAAATAATCCAATTTTTTGAATCGAAATATTTTATACTGTATTATATTTATTAATTTAATAGTATTATAAATCTACATATATTTAGCAAATATATTTTTCCGATTTAGACGTCGATTAAATTTACGATGAACTGATTCTTTTAAAAAATGTCTTTATTGTTCTCAAGAGAAATTGAACGAATAATATTAAACGAGTGATAAATGAATAATAGCGAATAATACGAATTTCATTTGCAAATGTTAATTAAACATATAGCTTCCTGTTTCTAAGAGAAATTTAATAAATAATACTAAACGGGTGATAAATGAATAATAGCGAGCAATACGAATTTTAGTTGGAAATGTTCATTAAACATATAGCTTTCAGTAAGTCAAGGATTGCGTTCGGCGAGAATTGATGGGGTTTCGCGCATAATGGAAACAAACACGCGTAATGTTGTGAATAGATTCATTAAAGGAATGAATATCGCATGAACGTACCTCAGGTACTATCGGTAATGATTTCGGTATCATAACGATTGTCGTTTCGCGTCCAACTATCGCTGTTATCGCGTCATTATTGGTAAAATTTCGCTCGTAACTAGATTCGTATTCATTTCACGCGTGTCACGGTGTTAAATATTCAGTTTCCAAAAATCGAAGGCTGAATCAATCTTCAACGATCTTGAAGAATCGAGGTATAATTAAAAAGTGAAACTGCCCGACGCTATATTTCAGAAATATAATAGTATAGGAGCAATTACTAATCGTCATTTAAATTTTAATCAGGATTTTCTCGACAAACATTCTTTTCTCACACCCTACGCTAATATACTTCTTATAACTACCTGAAAAATGTTATGATATCTCTTATTTATTTAAGAAAATTAAATAACTAAATTGATAATTTAGAACTATTAGAATACATTTGTGGCGACCCTCCTACACCCCAATCACCAGAGGGACTTACAAAACAGTACGATTAGTACTTATACCGATCCCTCTCCTAACTTAAACATCCCCGCGTCTAAGATACGGGCCTGCTAGAATACCTTATCGACGAGTCCACTAGCAGGCCCCGGACGAAACGACATACACATTCGTTTTAACCCTCTATAGCCCGAATTTTGTCTGCTTATTGGAGAAAAGATTATGATCGATTACAGTTTTTCACTTTGATTTGAAAATATTTAAACTAATAATTACTACGGTAATACAGTAATCAAATTTAATAGTGCAGCGATAACTAACCAAAATTAATTTTTTAAAATATAGATACATCAGTTTGTAACTTTTAAGTCACACGGTCCCATAGAGGATTAATAATAAAATATACATTATGTATCACAAACTTCATGAACATGGTAAGTGTCGACATACTTATGAGCGGCAGTGTACATGTATTTCTAATCCCAATCGGCAAAAAAAATCAAACCACGGACCCTCCTATCACAGCCCCTATTCCACTTTATATTACCAGTACACATTCCACTAATCCCAACCCTCTATATACAACCAGCCTCTTATCTCGCGAAACCACCCTCGATTCCCCGTAAAATTCCCCGTAAAATTTGCAAAACGCGAACCGGCGTACCCAAACCACGGAGAAATAAAATTTTCGCGAACAGAACCGATCGACGCGCAACAATTAAAGCTGAAAGCTTCCGATAAGGATAAAACGCGAATGCCTCTTAGCGACGCTTAATTACCGGGGTGTGCACGCGTAGGAGGGGTTGGAGGCGGGTGAAGAGGGATGAAAGCGAAAGATCATGCGGGAAGACGGATGGAGAAGAAAGGAAAAGAGATCGCTCGGAGCTCGATCGGAATTTGCATGCAAACGAGTTTGGGATTTCATTCGAATCGCACGCGTGTGTTTGCAGCATTATAAACATTTCATTGCAACCATCGATAGCCCCGCTCGGGGAGCACCGCGTTACCGGTTCCGATGGAAAGCGATTGCATTCTGATTCGCACTTGGAGAGTTCGAGTTTTAAGACGAACGGGCTGTTACACTTACGAGTTAACCCTTTGTATTTGAAAATTGGAATATTCATGGCAAGGTAGTTCTATTGTTTATTATTATTCGAGATGGATGGAGATGGATAGAGATGGATTTGTAAACTTCCAGTATTTTTTTCTTTTCATTCTGATAAAGAAAAATAATACTTAATGATGTAAGTGATAATACTTGATCGATTTTACGGTCTTGTTGGTTGTATTTATTTTTAATTAATCGGCGTAGTGTGTGAAAAAATAATTACTATTATTGGAGATGGATTCTAAGATTTGTAAGCTTCGAGTATTTTTTTCTTTCTCTGAAAAATAGTACTTAATTGATTTTACGGTCTTGTTGGTTGTATCTTTTTTAATTAATCGGCGTAGTGTGTGAAAAAATAATTACTATTATTGGAGATGGATGCTAAGATTTGTAAACTTCCAGTATTTTTTTTTTCTTTCTGAAAAATAGTACTTAATTGATTTTACGGTCTTGTTGGTTGTATCTTTTTTAATTAATGAGCGTAGTGTGTGAAAAAATAATTACTATTATTGGAGATGGATGCTAAGATTTGTAAGCTTCGAGTATTTTTTTCTTCCTCTGAAAAATAATAATTGATTTTACGGTCTTGTTGGTTTTATTCTTTCAATTTACTCGGTGTAGTATATCAAAAAAGGAAACGGAAATAAGTGATAAAAAGACGATCAAACAAGGTGGCGCTCTTAAAACGCATTTATGGTGCGAATAAATAAAGTGCGGAATAATGGCAGAAAATAAAAAACGAGTGTTGATTTAAAATCAATATCCAACAGATCTTTCTGTGTCCAAAATTCGTGGAGTATCTGCTCTGTTAATTACACAAGATTTAATTTAGAATCGCAATATACGGTCTTCTGAAAGGGTTTAATATTCGTTTTACAGCACATACTACACTTATGATCTTAACCTTCTGGATTCAGTGGTAAGCAATATAACATCCAGGCATTAGCCTATATTCGCAGATATTGGGGAGCGATAATGCACCACAAAGAGTGTGCAAGGGGTGAGATAGAAATTGCAGCGTCGCCATTTAATCAAGTGATACTTTTTTTTTTTTTCAACAAGTGATACTTCAGCTAGATGTTCAAACTATTTTGCGATAAAAATAAAAATTTAACGGGAAGTTATGAAAAAAATGAATATTTAAACACATTGTCATTAGATTATTAAGAAAAAAAAAAACTTGAATTCTGTGGACTCGTAAAATTAATGAAGGCTCAAGAACATGATAAGCTGTCAGTTTGAACAAGTAACAGATTTAAAAAAAAAAAAAAAGAAATAAAGGAAATAGAGAAAAATCGTAAAAGCTAACAAAAATCAGCCTTGTAAATCAGGGGTAGAGAAACCATGAAGGATATTTGATTTTGATCTCATAAAGGAAACTCATTGTGATGCATAAGTTCGACAGGAAGACTTTTACGATGGAGAAGCAGAATCTGTCGGTTCTCCATTATTTTATAGGCCCATCGTAAAGTCTTATAGTTGGTATGCATAAGATTCAGTATCGTCTCATTCGGTTTCGTCCTTAAAATGCACCCTAATTTCTGATTGGTATCTATAAATTCTGTAGAAAGAACAGGTGAAGATATTTTTTTTTTTTTTTTTGAAAAAATCTAAAATTTTTTACTTATATTTGTAGCAGACTCGTGCAGACTTTCGAAGCAGTGCAATATCCAATGATCAAAAATATTGAAACCTGAAAAATTTAGAAAATGGAAACTGGATCGTGCAAAATTTAGAAATTGAAGATATATATCAAGGAAAATTTGAAAATTAATATTCTTTATCCTGCAATATTTAAAGACTGAGAATTTTTGACCGTAAACAATTTAATAATTAAATTATATCAGACATATCAAGAAATCCTAGAATTTAAGATTTAAATCTTTCTTGGCAAATATTACTAATTAATATCGCTATTAGTAATCGGTTAATAATAAATTGATTAAATATTAATAATCTTACCGCTTCGAAAATTATTCCATACCCCAACAGCATAATAGATAAATTACAAATTCCACTTTTAATGGTTCGGATCATGAATAACATTTATATCTAATAAAATTAACCCTCCTGCTCATAAAATATACATTAATTGCCACTTAAGGCGTGAAAAATAATTGATCGATGAAGACAGTTCACGAGCCTCGATAGAGTCGAGTTACCTAGTCGTTTTAACTTTTTTAAATAAAAAAGTAAAAGAAGAAGAAAATCGAGTAGCTTGAAGAGGCTCCGTGAAACAGGCACCGCGTGAACTATACTTGGATAGTTCGATTAAGTTTCGCGATGGCTTCGTGTTATGGCCCATAAAAATATCTATCTTAGGCGACGTTGAGGACTCGAGTTGACTCGATGACACGTTTATGGTATCCGCCATACGTATAAAGCTGATCACCCAGAAATATTTGAATATCTTCCCGTTTATACTCTCATGAAAGATCAATTATTATCATCCTGATCGTCTATTTAAATTCACTTATAACGAACCCAAAATGTAGACGTTGATTACCGACTATAATCGTCTAAAAATTCCCAACCCTTTCCAACTGAAATACCCCTAAAATTCCCAAGCGTCACGTTCCTCAAACTAGTCCAGTCAATCGGATTACCAATTCGCGAAGGTACCATCCCCATTTCCGCGCTATTTACCATCCAACCAGCGACNTTTTTTTTTTTTTTTTAATTGTGTTCATAGAAATTTACAGTCTGCTCATGAGCCAAAAAATTTACGCTAGAATATCAAAAATAATGCAGAAATTGAATAAAAAGCTTTACTTCTAAGAAAATGCAGAAATAAACAAGCATTTCTTTAAAAACTAGTTAAGATTCTTCAGACTCTACCCCAGTTAAGAGTTAAATTATATTCACAAAAATATAAATTTGTACAAAACTCCAGTCTACCTAGGACCCAAAAAATTTACACTAAAGTATAAAAAATAATTCAAAAATTGAATAACAAAAAATATGTATTCAAAAATCCATTTCTTATTTATACCGACTATAATCGTTTAAAAATTCCCAACCCTTTCCAACTGAAATGCCCCTAAAATTCCCAAGCGTCACGTTTCTCAAACTAGTCCAGTCAATCGGATTACCAATTCGCGAAGGTACCATCCCCCTTTCCGCGCTATTTACCATCCAACCAGCGACGGAAAAAAGAAAACGAGGAACACTAAGCTTGGTGAATCGACCGTCTCGCTCGAGATCGAGAGAATCACCGTGTATTTCGCTGTCCAACAATTAAAGTTGGCGAAGCGGCCGATTAATTACGGCGAAACGGAGGCGACCCCAGCCACTGATCACGGTTAATTTCACTTTAACGACGCCTTTCAATGCCGTAGCTCGCGTCTCTCATTCCTGGCCGTTTCGTTAAGTCCGCGAAACTCCTTTTTTCGACGTCCCTCGTCATCTCTCTCTCTCTCTTTCTCTCTCTTCCTGTTGTCTAGAAAGGGAATCCTTTCTCTTTTTTGCCGCTCATTGTCCGTGGGCAACGAAAGAAGGAAAAATTTCGCCGGGAATTTTTCCTGAGCTCTTTCTTGATTATTCTTTATTAGAATTTTTCTCTCTCTCTCTCTCTCTCTCTCTCAGTTTTGTTGTGGTTGTTCGTTGAAAATTTGAAGATGGTTTTTCGGTCTTGATAAATCATTGTTCGAGTCGCTTTTATTTTTTTTTTCTTTTATTCTTATACGAAAGAGTCCATTGTTTCTTCTTTTTTTTTTTTTTTTTGATAGAAATTAAAAAATGATGAAGATAATAACGTTGAATTAAGTCTTAGAATTTTATGATAGTAATTGGAACAGCACTTAACCTTTCTTTTTAATTAATAGTAAAGGACAATAAAAATATATTACAAAAGTACTGTACAAAAAATTAAAAAACTAAATGTACATATATCTTAGTGTTCCTAAAGTGGTTAATATACTTCTTTACCAGCACCTAATAGTTTCTTTCATTTCTGTAAAAAACTCTAACAAAAAAAACGTATTATTTACTAAAACTTCGTTTCACAACATTTTTTCTCGTTTCGCATAGTTGCACAGGGAGCTCCTAAAAAACAGACACCGTGGACAAGCGACAACACGTTATACCTACGCTAGAATATCACAATTTACATTCTATGTTACAATGCATCACAGTTTCCTTCCTTGCTACGTCCTCTTTTTTTTTTTTTTTTTTCTTTTTCCGTTTCATTTCTATAGCGACTCGTTGCAACTCGCCCAATATTGCATCACGGGTAGAACAGTTGAGAAGGCTCGTTCCTCTTTCATCGTGGAAATAAACGTGTAGGATAGAAGAACCGCATAGATTTGTAACACATTATTGCGATACCTATCTGGGAATAACTTGGGTTCGTTCGCGGATGACATTTCTCTCGATACCTTCTGGCAACAGGAGAAAAATCCTCGGAATAAATGTCAGATGTAAACGTATCCAACCAGAAGCTGGCGATCTCCCAAGCTATAAATTAGTCAAAATGGGAAGAGTTAATACGTGTTTGGACTGCCGCTATGTGTGTTATCTCTTCTATAAACCGTGGGAAGTGCTTTTTCCGATCGTTTACGTTGATTTAAACGCGCCTCGGGGAAAATCAGATACCGTACACCGTTTCTGAAGTGTGTCTGAAAAGTTTCGAGACGCGGCCCGGTGTAAAAATTTCCTTCCAATCTATATATCCGTCGGCTCGATTGAGAAATTTCCCGCCATCGAGATGTTTCATGACTGCCGTTACTCATTTTCCTCTGATTTAGGTCGCTACCGCTTTATGACCAAGCTGTTGAAGAGATGTTGGTAAATTTTAATAAACGCCCAACGAGCTTGTCGTTCCGTAAAATTATACGGGATTGTATTATTCTTCTGGGTCTCAGCTACGCGATGAAGAAATTTTTTAACACTGAAACTACCGGAGCGGTCGAAACGAGCGGCTTGTAAATTTCTCGTAGAAATTCTATAAATTTACAATGAATTCGAGGGATTTTTCACGATTTTCTGTAGAAAATATAGATAGAGATTTGTTTTCCTTAGGATATGTATTTTTTAGAACACCTATAATTTTTATTTCTTAAGGTGCAAGTAGGTCTACTCTAATCGTCGGTAGTTTTAGTGTTAATACCGAAAAATCAATTTTAACTTAAATATTGTTATATGGGGAAAAACTTTCAAGGGGAGATATTAATTTATACCGAGTTATTTCAAGTTACATATTTTTTGAATAAAATAACGTTCAACGATAGACTCTTATCCGTGAATGTTGAATTAAAATTTCAATTCAAACTTTTAATTCACAATTCTGGTTTAATTCAATCTATAAGGTTCGGACTGAAATGTTTATATAACAAGACTCACTTATAAATCACTCGTTCTGTACTTCAACGAAGTGTATAAACGAAGCTAGATCACCTTGCAGCAACTGTAAAAATGATTATCAGTGACTCTCATCCCCAAAATAAACTTAGAAACGACGACACTCCTGACTTCAAACGCCACAATGTCGTACAAAAAATACAAAAAATACAAAAAATTCGCACTTTGTGTCCACACCGGTACCCGTCGGACCATTCACTTCACGGACCAAGAACCGAGACCCGCGTTCCATTACAAAACCAACCACGCGACCCATTCAACAAAGTTTGCCCGCGGACCCGTTGCCACTGTCTCGAGACAAAACATCCATCGATCTAACTCACGAAAAAATCCATGCTAATACAAACGGCGTTAACATACCGCGCGACATTCGTAGCAAGGAAGAAGAGGGGCCATCGCCGCCATTAGACAGGACCAATTTTTCACGCGAGCACCATCCATCAGCGAAAGTGGTGCACGCGAACGGTTTGTCTCGCGGCAGAGCCACTGTCCGAAGGTTAAAAGCGCGGTTCGTTTATCACGCCGGTGGAGAACGGACGTTCTGGCCGCAAGGCGGAACCCTGTAGGGTCATTGACGCGCGACCGGAAGAAAAATGTTTCTCATTGCGCTGACGCCAGCATTGACATAACGGTGTTTTCCTTGGGAGGCGCGATACCGCGCGACGAGTTGGCCGGTTGAAAATATTTCCAACGAACCACCGACGGGTAGATTATTTTCGATCGCTGACACACTTTCATCCCTTTAGTGGAGGCTCGAAGGGGTGAAGGGAAAGGAGGGAGGCGCAGCACTCTCGCTTTTTTCCCATTACCTTCTCTCTCCACGCCTCTCTTTATTCGCAGCCTCGACTTGGCCAAACAAACGATGTCTATTGCGTCACGCCATTAAGGAGTGCCTCTGGTTGTTTACAATTATTTTTGTCGTCGCTGCGTTTTCCGCGCCTCTCTCGAGCGAGCGGGAGCCGCGCTAAAGATAGAGCGGGGACCCGCCATTGATTCGGGACACGGTGCGTGTGATCTGCCGCGATTGCGAAAGTTCAAGGAATTCTTGTTGATTTATGATGTCGGAGAGATGTGCATACGGTAGATGTGTGTAATTGGCGGGGTGAAAATTGCTGAGGTGATGGAATTTATGATGATATATCTACGGTGAAGTTCGGTTGTTCTCGGTTCATTTTTGTGATTGGAATATCTTTTTAGAAAGTTCTTTGATCGCTGATTCAGATAATTCATAGACGATTCACGGACGATTCGTAGATTATATACAGATTTATTAATTAAATAAAAGACGCGGGTATTGGTAGAAGGTATTATGAGTTAATTACAGGTAAACATCGACGAAGACATTGCGTAAAATTTAGAAAGAATACTGTAACTTCCGACTCTTCGCTGAACCATAATTAGAGTGCAAAATTTATATCTTTGAAAATATGATAAAAAAGGCAGGACTTGGGTAGAAAATTATTTCATCTACCGGGTATTATAGAAAGCATTCTAATTTAGATATCTTATGCGTTCTGTGCAATTTCGCGGTTTTAAATTTCCCTTATTTTAAATTTCTCCTTAAAATATCCCGGAAATTTTAAGTTTACAATTTGCGCTCATTTTTCCACCGGAACCAATTAAGAACGAAAGGAAGTCTCAGTCCTAAACTACACCCGCGANAATTTATATCTTTGAAAATATGATAAAAAAGGCAGGACTTGGGTAGAAAATTATTTCATCTACCGGGTATTATAGAAAGCATTCTAATTTAGATATCTTATGCGTTCTGTGCAATTTCGCGGTTTTAAATTTCCCTTATTTTAAATTTCTCTTTAAAATATCCCGGAAATTTTAAGTTTACAATTTGCGCTCATTTTTCCACCGGAACCAATTAAGAACGAAAGGAAGTCTCAGTCCTAAACTACACCAGCGGATTTGTAACGGTAAATGAATAGTCACTCCGGCCAAAATTCACACGAAATTGAAGCGTCCTCTCGTTTTCATTCCCTTATTAATTTTTTTTCAAAAGTAATGCCAAGTAACATCCCTTAATTTGTTCGCGAGCCGGTGTTTCTTGCGTTTTCGAGAACGTATCGTGTAAACCGACGTTAAACGTGCAGCGTCGCGGCAGGGACACAAAAAGGGCCCGAGTTTCCGCTAGCGAAGCGCCTTTTAGCCGAGCTGTGGATTGCGGTGGCCGCTTGCAAAAAGCTCCTTGAGGAAAGCCGCAACCGTAATGGCATTATCGCGGTCGTGTAAATCAGCAATTTATAAGTAGGAGCGCGGTCGTGTCTAAAAAAAACGGAGCTCCTCTGTACAGTCGCGTGAATCAACTTAACTCGTGGTGAGTTATCGATATCTCGAGAAAATTTATGTGCACGGAGTGGATTAATGAAAATTGAATATATTCGGAGCTGTGAGCGAGAGTGACAAATTTTTTCTGATCAAAATTATTTAGCATAAAGGGAGCTATTATAATTAAAGATATTTGGGATGCAATTTTTTATCGATCTGCTCGGTATATTTTTTTAAATTACGATTTGTTGGGTTTTAATAAATATTATTTCTATATTGGATCTTTCAGTAATTTATAGGATTTACAGAAATTATCTCCGTGACTTAACTCCGTGAATAACCAAGAACAAAATTTAACTCGACATGCTTCCGCAAAATCTCTAAACGCGTAAAAAAAGAAAAAACGTGAATAGTGACCAATGGATGCCGAGGATATTTCTTGGAAGACACGTTCAATTAAAACTGGCGTTCCCTGCAGTTAATTCAATTCAGCTTACCATCGATGTGTAGCGACCGAATAAAAAGCCGTCTGAAAGATCCGTAAGCCATCGATACCCCATTAATTAACTAAACCGAACGAGACTTTTCCAGTCGTGCTTCGCTTCCAGCTCACCGTGTAATATCTATGACCGGACTCTTCCATAGTCGTAGCCGCGTTGTATAATCGATAGAAAAACTGCGGTGAAATCAACGTTTCAATTTTTAAATCATCAAGAGGACAAAAAATTAGGCAAAAAATTAGGACTTCAAACCATCCTTCATAAATAGACCGCAAACTGTTTAACGGTACAGAGACACACGGAATACACAAAATATCTAAATTATAATGCTCTTTATAATACCTAATAGTTAAAATAATTTTCTACTTTTTTTTTTCTCAACTATATCCTCAGAACAATAAATTTTCATAAAAATCCGCGGTCTGTTCATAAGACACAACACGAAGAGAGCATATTACTGCTGTAAGTATCCTTGATCGACCATATATTCGACCAGAGCTATAACAGGCCCCAAATGAAACATTCCTCCTTATCTCTTCCCTCTCTCCGCTTTCCTACATCTTCTTTACACGACCACAGTTGTATTCAAAAACTTAGCAACACTCGAGGGTTTCATTTACGACCTAACTAGATTCCTTCCACCGACTATACATCCCGGAGCAACGACAAATTTTCCCGGTTGCCCTTAGGAAATTGACAAACTACTTCGCAAGGAAGATGATGGGTGGTCGGTGCGAGACCGTCGTCTCCCCCATCGGGACCCAACGACCCGGAGAACCATGGAGAGAAAGACGGTCGCGGGTATTTCCACGTGTAAGAACAGGGGCATGGGGGACACCGACAGCTTGTTTCGTCGACAAAACACTTCTTATTGGTAGCAGCCGGTATTGTGCTCGCCTCGCGGCTATACGTTACGCTAAGGAGGCGAAACAACCAGCGAAATATACTCTTATTTCGCTCGCAGCCGCGACTGGCGTGGCCGTAAAGCCTGCGCGGTGATAAAATCTTTCTGATAATTTATACGAGCCGTGGCCGGGACGACGACCGGATGCGACAATGGATGTACGTACGCGAGGTCGCGCATAGGCGCAGCCACCGTGAACGTTTTTCTGCCTTCTATCCGCGTCTTTCACCCTTCTACACCCTTCCCCGCCCTCGTTTACCCGTTCTTCCTATCCCCTTGTATTTTTCTGCTACTCTTTTCTTTTTTCACCAGCCCTTTTTCCATCCCATTCCGTAGCATTCTATCGCATTCTACCAGCGCTCCACCCTTCTACGTATAAACGGTGCGTTTCCCTTGCACCCAGCGCTTGTTCGATACCTCTTCTCTAATTTTTCCGTTGTATCTCGTACCGATCCACCCCTGCCTTCTCCCTTCGTTCTCCCTTTTTTAATTTTTTTTTCCCAGCTGGTCCTTTACATTTTTCCTGTCTTTCAGTTTCTCTCCTCGTTCCCTGTTTCTCCTCTCTTTTTTTTTCCTCCTTTTCTCTCGTTTTTCGCGTCTCTTCTCTCCAGCCTGTTCCTCGCGATACACGTCCCCGTACATTTACACGCGCGAGCTGCCGCTCCGGCTGGTCTTTTTCTTTCGGGCCCGGTACGCCCGGTACTCCGCCATTCTTGTCCCTTTCAATCGCCTTTTATTTTCTCCGCCGCCTCCCTCTCTGTCTTCCTCTTTCCACTCGCGTACACACCGTCGGGTATTTATATACAGGTAAACAGGCACCTATACAGCCGCGATGCGTGGGTATCGACGGTGGTTATATTTTACGGACGCCATGAGAGCGCTCGACGATGCTCGACGGTGACGCGTATATAGCCTTAAGGGCCGTTCTCATCGTGACACTGATCACCAAGTTCAATATCGACTATTTTCAAGCGAGCTCTGGCTCGAGATCGAGAATCGCCCTGATCGCAATTACTTGGCGCTGTGCTGCCTCCCTGACTTCCTGATAAACCGCTGCACCCTCGAGTTCGGAGGGTTGGGCGTCGTAACACGTCGGTGTGTTTCTATTAATACGTAATTATACAAGAACCTAACCCTTCTGTTGGGAGGCTAACGCCAGCGTAGGGTCATGCCGTTAATTATGCTGCAGGCAATTCGCGAGAAGTTTCAGACGTCTTATAAAATAGCACGATGCCCGTGTGACGTCGTAAAGAGTCCCGAGCGCGGTTTATACGACTCGAGACGAGCTGTAAAGCGTTTCATTGCGATGGGGAATAAGCGATGGTAATTAGATTGTTGGGTTAGGCTGGTCGAGGGTTTTGTTTTTCGGCCGATGAAGGACGCCGACGCCATTTTGCGATGATTTTGTCGGAGGAGCGGTCGCAGCGGTGGAAATTTGTCGAAACGAATTTTAGATTTTCGAGACCGGAAAACTTTTAACGAAAGAATTAGGCACGTCTCGAGTCAAACGGGAGCTTTTCGATACTCTTGTGTAAAATTTGGTCCCGTCGTATCTTTTCAATGGAAGGCAAAGTTTGTGAAAATGTTCCAACAATGGTTGATTAAGAGTATCGTTGTGAAACGTGGTTTGAAGCGAAAATTTATAATTGGTAGACTTGGATCGAGAGACACTTCACTTATATTAAAAACAGTTTTTAAAAGTTTCTCGGACCATAGAAGCGAACAAACCGACGAAAAGGGGATCCAGATTCGAAACAAAACCATAATTTCTAGCGAAAATTTGTATCCATAAAACCACCCTGCTGAAAACGTTGAAAATAGGAAATATAAATATTTCGTTTAAACAAAATCATAACTCCAAACTCAACACTAGAACTACCAACGATTATACTTATTCCTCCCAGATAAATCAAAATGAACCAAAATGAAAGCTGTATAAAAAATAACGCACGATCCACGAGTAGACAAATCTTCGTAAAAAAAAATCACACAAATTTTCATAAAACTAACGCAAATACAAAAAAAAGATAAAACGTATTAAATTACCAGAAGAAATTACAAATTGTTCGTATCGACTGTTTTCGTTCCAAAAGAAAACCCGAAGAACTTTCCCCGACACCTAATAACGGCTTCGGAACCATTTTCGTGCACGTCAGACTCGTATAATTTCACCTACGGGTATATGAACGATAAAAAGTTTCACCAGCTGCATACTCGTGTCGTAGAATTCGGCGAACGACTATGCGCGCCTCTCGAACAGGCTCGAGAAAGGTCGAGGGTTGGCCGATCGTCGTGAAACTAGTTTAACGAGACTTTGATGCGTCCCCCGCTCGCCCAGTCTCCGCGAGTTACGATTCATAAAATTCCACGCGCCGCTCCCTTCTACGGCCAACGACCAACGAAAGTTGTTGCTACAGGTCAAGGAGACGCGTGATAAAGGATCGACGGATTTTTCAGGACAAAGCTAGCCCTTCTGGCCGCGTATACGTTATCCGCTTACCCTTGCCACCCCCAGAGGGAAAATAAGCTTCCCGCGAGATGCTTTATGGATATTGCCAAAGATATTTTCGGATAACGCCATAAGGTGGTTCGGGGATAAATTGATCATCCGAGCAAGATTCCTCGTATCCTTGGTTATGACAGTCTCTCGAGCGGCGAAGATGGCGGCCTTTGGGCTAATTTTCGACGATACGGTTTTGGGAAGTTGCTGATTCCGTGGTTTCGTTTAATTTGCCCAGAGGGGGAAGATTAGGGGTGTTGAAAGGTATATTGGTTTTCGGTTGATGAATTTTCACGATGGTACTTTCATTTGTGAATCGGAGAGGTAATCGAGTTTCGAAATTATTGAAGGGTGGTTTGAATTGATTTTGAAGCGACTCGGGTAACCGAAGTAAATAAATTTATAACGGAAGCTGATTTTTCAATCGGTAAATTTAATCGGTGCAGTGTATTTGGTACGCGCGATGAATACTGCGGACTGTTGTGCAGATTCGTATTTTTTAGAGTGTAATAAAAATGGTAGGTTTTCGGGGGGAAATTGTTTCATCTATCAGGTGTTTTGAAAAGCATTTGCGTAGTTTTTCGTGTTACGTGCATTCTGTGCCATTTTGCACGCTTGAGTTTTCTATAAATTCATAGAAAGTCTGTTTATGAGTTAGACGGGTAGTCGAATTTGGAAGGTATTAAAGAGCAGGTTGAATTGATTTTTAAGCGACTCGATGAACAATCGAAGCGAATAAGTTTACAAAAGAAACACGTTTCTCGAAACCTGCATTAAAATTCCTACTTATCCTTCTCTCGTCAATGATCACCGCAGAACCATCAAACGAGCTACAACCCACACAAAAAGAAAACAATTTTTTTTTAAATCTTTAAACCAAACCAAGTATCTAAAAATTCACACAAGTTCCTTCACCAAATTTCCATCCTTTAATCTTCCACGAGAAANAAAATTTTTAATCCAAGTGAAAAACTGCGAGCAATCGTAATTTTTTCTCCGATAAGCAGAGAAAATTCGGGCTATAGAAAGTTAAAACAAGGTAGGATTTCTATGAGAGTTTTATAAAAAAAAAAATATCGTGAGGAAGGGTTGTTAATTTTTGAAGCCGCGTGTTAGGGAAGGTGTTAACGCCGTGGTGACCGATTTCAATTTTTAAGGCCACGTTCGAAATGTGATCTCAGTCCATCGTTGTTGGGTGTTGCTTTTGGAAAATTAATTTAACGCGTTATTTTAAAAATTAAGAACGTGATGTTGAGAATAGAGTAAAATTTTCTGAGCGTTCTGAAGAGTCGGAAACTACTCGATCGTTGGAATGTTAAGATTCTTTGTAGAAAATTGGATGGTATAATGGAGGAGATAGTTGCTTACGCAGAGATAAGCCCTTGAGAAAATTAAGTGTACGAGTTAATATTACACTGATTCTTTTAATACGGAAGAAACACGAGCATGCTCGCCGAGCAGATATAAATTCTTTTACGAAAGTAAGCTGGAAATACAGAAGATCTGTTTTCCAAAAAGTCAGACTTAAAAATGATCTTGATATTTAGAGAATCTTCTGGTGCGCTCTTATTTATTCGTTTCCTTTGTTTTATGATTTCAGATGAAGTAGACGTGATCGGGTATACGAGCAACCAGTCGGACACCGATGATCACAGCAGTGTGCAGAGCAGCAGTGACAGTGGCGTTGCAATGTCCACCTCCAGGCTGACCCTTTCCGAAATGATAGACAATCTTTTTTCGCGTCACAATCCTGGGAGAAAAATTTTACAAAAGAGAGTCGAGTTTATTACTGGGAAAACTCGTGGCTTAAGCAAGATTGCAAATTTTATTTTCCTGCCGGTGTTGTTCTGAAACTCTTCAAGATTCAAGAAATAGGATAATACTTTCGTTAAGTGGTACAACGTTGGGAGCTGCGTTTAAAATCAGTCGAGCTCTAACGCTGAAGACCCGTGGCGCCTGGATTGCACTTCACAGGGTGCAGCATGCAATTTTTATTTCTTTCCTCCGAGTCCTCTTATCTTTCTCGTTTGTTCGTTGTTCGGAATAAGATTGGAAGAATTGAAGTTATTTTGTTACGATACAGTTGGTCGGAAAAGTGTTCGGCCATCTTGGATATTAATATCGCTTCTTTAAAATATAATAGGTACCGGAACAAAAAGTTGGCGCGGTCTTTTTTGTCGGAGATAAATTCGAATCGAATTTCTGCGTTACTTAAAAAGTGTTGTACGTTGTTGTTGAGTAAACTCTTAAATGTTTGTGCAAATAGCTTCGAAAAAAAGGAACGATTCGCTTAATACACTAAGGTAGTCGTATTCTTTTGCGACCAACTGTATTTTCTCGGACGATTTTTAACTTCTTAAGGACTGGTTTGTTTTTTAAAGTAAAAAAGAATGATCTGATTTTTTGTTTTAAATCGTTAACTATGAGAAAAAGGTGCTCTTTAAGATGTTCTCGAAATCGACAGTATTCGATTCCTAAATTTTTAACAGAAATTTCTTTACTGTTTTAATAAGACCAAGGCTTGATTAAAAGATGCAAATAGGTAAAAATATTTGTAGAGCTATATCTTCCATCTACACGACCGATCAAATTATATTTTATTATATTTATATTCAAATGTATCAATGCTGTCGCTAATTTTTTTATTTGCTCAAAATTAATATTGTAAGTATTAATATTTTTATAGAATCGTGAAAAATTTTCTGAAATAACGAAGCAATATTCCCTTCTCTAAATTCTTGAATTTCTTCAAACGCATAGCGATATAAAGTTAATTTAAAGAGCAAGCATCAATAACATCCTCAAACTCAAACGATTAAAAACAAAATAAGAAAAAGAACACGAAACCGTGGCAAAGAAAAATTCCTTTCCAGAACGCGATGTATCTCTACCCTACACAATCATCCTACACGCGCGTCAAACAAACCCCCGATCGAATTCCACCCCTCGGTACTCGAACGGCAAAGAATAGGAACGCAGTCTCCATTCCTCACGAAATGTTTACCAAAAACTCCACAACGTAAACCTCCCTCTTTTTTTCCACGAATTCCGCACCCCAGAGCTAACAAGACGAAGCACGGGGACGAAACGTAGAAAAAAAGGGGGAAGTAAAAAAGCAACACCGATCCTTGACAAATAAATTCTCACGTCCGTACCTTTGGGCTGTTTGCAGACAAAGAGGTGGCGCGGTGGCGGCGGAAGAACGTGGAGGGCGAGCATTTGAGGGCGCGGAAGAAGAAGAAGCGGAGGAGGGCGAAGAAACGGAGAGGAAAGCGAGGAAAAAAAAAAAAAAAAAAAAGAGACGCACGAGAGAGGTTAGGGGGTGGAGAAGCGGAAGAAGAGAGGAACAAGGAAGAGAAGCCATCGGAACGTGCGAAGATCGACGGCGTGCGAAACATCGGTTCGCGTACACTCACCTACGTATCAACCCTTAATGCACCCTTGCGGAGGGTTGCGGAGGGTTGCGGAAGGCGCGCCGCGACGACCGTGCAACGGATGTAACGTTGAAGAGGCGCCAGCACGATGTACGCGCTTGTGTGCGAGCGTCTGTCTAACGCGGGCGGTCTCTGCGAGAGGAGAACGAAGAGTAAAATAAAAAAAAAAAAAAAGGGCGAGAAAAACGACTTCGAATAACCAGCCAGATGGAGAAGGAAGAACGAGAAGGATGGAAGGAAATACACGCGAAATATACTTTGACGATTAATGAAATTGACCGTCTGTGAATGAGAGAGGAGGTTAAGGGAGGAAACCACCCTTGTCTCGCGTAACACAAAGTATAAGAAGATGGCGATGAATAAAATGCGATTACGAGAAAGGAACGCGAGAAATAAGCGAAGAAGAATAACCGAGTAGAATGTCGCGTGTAAATTGTCGATCGAGTATTGTACATATTTTTAAGGGAGACTAAATTTATCGAGAGATGAGTAGAGGAGTGGAGAAGAGGAACGGGAAGCGAAATTACGAGCGTTTCTTTCTCGCCGAGGAATCGTCGCGGAGAGAACTGTCGGTTCATTTTTCTGGAAAGATCGTCTCGCGAAGAACCCGTCTATCGACCATCGATCGAAGGAGTCTCGATCGGAGAACTCGCCTCTGATCGATCGGGGCCCGACGAATGTTCGTGGAAAATCCAAGCAATAAGCGCGCGCTGGCGCGAAACAGCGAGCGGAACAGCCTCGTCGCCGCTTCCACCCAACATCCCCGAGACTTTTGTCGACCGGTTTCCCTCTTCGATCGTGTCGATCGACCGTCTTACCACATTTTTCTCGAAAATTCGCTGGATCTTCACCGTTTCTCCGTGACGAGTCTCGAAAGCCGCGTTTAAAGAAGAAGCACTCGAAACTGACCCGATGGTAGGACAAAGAAGTATTCGCCGCTCTATCTTTTAAAAAAAAAAAAAAAAAAAAGAAAAAAAAGAAAAAAAAAAGCACAATCTTGTCGCCACCGCTGTCCCCTTCACCGATCGCGGAGGCACGTTCGAGGCGGACGATTTGATTTCTCAACTTTATTTTTCGCTTTCGATGAAACACGACGAGAGAAGATACACGCTTCTTTGCTCGCGTTGACGGTGTGTCGTGGAACACGTGAAGCCGACTACGTCCTTGGCAGAAGCTGTTTTCGAGAGAAGTGAAAACCCTTTGAAAACATAATAATACAAAGGTGAAAAAAGAAGAGAAGAAAAGCGAATGTTCGCTAGAGGCAACACGCTTGAGAGAAGGCGCGAACGAAGAGCAACGCTTTCACGCTTCCACGACGATTCCCGGCCGATTGTCCTTTGACGATCGAGAGGTTCGATCGGGAGATCGTTATTCATGGGCGCCTTTAGTGCACGCCTCTGCAGAGGAGGAACCTTCGTTTCCGTCATGTTACACAGCCTGCGTGATCGTGGGTATAAAATAAAAAAAAAAAATTAAAAAAAAAAAAAAAAAAAAAAAAAAAAAAAAAAAAAAA
>SMSQ01013883.1:67912-139892 GCA_019453375.1 Ctenoplectra terminalis | reverse complement strand
AAAAAAAAAAAAAAAAAAAAAAAAAAAAAAAAAAAAAAAAAAAAAAAATACTAAAACAAGAAGGAAGAGGAAAACGAAGAAGCAGGAATTTTGGAAGAGAGGAAGAAAGAAGTCGACAACCGCGAAAAACAACTAAGTCACTCTGGAGCAATACTGAATTAGCAAAATCAGGGGTGAAAAGGGGTGGTCGAATACCGATGGGATTATTATGGTTCCGAGAGAGGGAACAAAGAGAGGTTAATTGCGAACGAGCTCGCGGAGACGGATCGACGTGGGCCTGTCGACGGATTTCAACCCTACGGTTAATTAACGAGGCCGAAAAAAAAAGAAAAAAAAAAAAACTTCCACCTTTCGACTGGTACACGCGTAAACGCGAACGCGTACGAGGAAATTGAAGGGAACGGAACAATATAGAAGAGGGTAGAAAATATAAGAAAGGAAAAGGGAACGGGAATGAAATCGTCAAAAAAAAAAAAAAAAAGCGTACACACTTCTAAAGTAAGAACGCGCATGTACACACAGACACATACACACTGACACACATACGTACGTACATACATACATACATACACACAGAGGATCCTCACGAGGGGAAAAAAAGAATTAAAATGAACCAAAAAAAAAGAACAAAAAAAGAAAAAAAGAAGAAAAGAAAAAACGCGTAGAAGACGCGTATACGTTGAATCGTAACGCGTAAAAAAACTCAGTATAATTAAGGGAAGTCGCCTTGACGGTGGAGGCGAGCGGAGTAATCTTTACTACGTGATAAGTAAACGTTTAAAACATCGTTTCGTTGTAACAACACACGCATTCAAAGAGTACAAATTCCTGTAAGTCCCTCGTTGCTTGTTCGAGGCTTGAACCGACACCACCTGTTGTTGTTGCGCGATCACGCGTGGTTTCTTTCGAGGGACCGGCGCTTTTTTTTTTTTTTTTTTTTTTTTTTTTTTTTTTTGGTTTCAGAGGAAAGGACAGAGAAACGAAGAGGAAAATAGAAGGGTTAAAACGGAGACGGGAAAGGTGTACACGCGTAGACGGGCGATGAAGAGAGATAGGGACGAAGTGTAAAACGGGGAACAATGTTTCTAACGTGCGCGAGAGAGAAACGAAAGAGGTTTCGAGATAATTAGGGGGTGTGTCGTGGCGGTGAACGTTTCGGAAGAAAATAAGGTCGTACAAGGGTCCAAAGAGGTCCGGGAAGAGGGTATCGATCGATGGGAAGCCTGTTACACAACGGTGATCACCTCGAAGGAGAGAGATCGACCGTCTAGTTAGAACTCCGAGTTTCCACTTTGCGGCTCGAGTGGAACTTCGCCGGGAAAAGCTAACGGGTTACGGTCACTGACTCGTGTTCAAACGTTTCGGCTGTCCTCCAAGGGAAGCGCGACGGATCTTGGTAACGATCGTTCTTGGGGTCAAATTAATACAATCTTGAAATTCGGATCCGGCAAAAGAAAAAGAAACAGTCTTCTGACTCTTGAGGGGGAAAAAAAGAAACCTGGACCATTAATCTTTCAGGCTCAAAATTATGAAAAATGAAAAGGATGTTGGGATATTCTTCGGGGTGCTTCAGTATGGCAACAGGCTGACGTAAGATCGATCTCGATTCCCGGGTCGAAAAAGCGAGGCGGCAGTTGTTCGAGTCGAGTTTTCTGGCTAGGTTTACGCAGACCAGATAGACTGATTACCAAACGTAACGAGTGATCTCTGATTAAAAATAACAAAAAAAAAAAACAAAAAAAAAAAACAAAAAAAAGCAACAAAAAAACGGTTTTAAACGGCGTTAGTTTGTAAGAAAATAAAGACGAGGAAAAAAAAAATATACGGTAACCTTTCGCGAGATAGGATCTCGGGACAGGGTTGGGGAACCGAGTATGAAGAACGTGTTCGAAGTTTTCTCGCAGAGAGTGCCCTCGATTTCAGCTGCGGAACAAGTAAGTGAACGACGGTTCGATGAAAGTGATTGCGTATGGTCTGAGAGATCGGTATAAAAAAAAGAAAAAAAAAAAAAATTGGGCAGAGACAACGAAGACGAAGATTCGCGTCGATTGAATTCAAAGTTGAAGGGTCGGGGGGTGTAGAAAACAGCTTTCGATGCGCAAACGACAGCCGGTGCGAGAAAAGGAGACATTTTCGAGGATTGATCGTTCGATCGACGAATAGAATGAGCAAAGGGAGGAGAGGAAAGATCGAGAAATTAAGTCTCGAATCCCACCAGGAAAGCGACCAAGCCGAATGAAATATTTTCAGCAAGGCAAGCCGCGACTTTTTAATATTAAACGTAAATGATACTCCCGTACAGTCGTTGTTGTATCAACAATCGACCTTATTCTATAGCTGAAACGCAATCATATTGGTTGTTGCAGAAGATTTACCGCGGCCGTGTATACACATCAAATATAAAACGGGTGGGACTCGAGATCGACCAGACGGACGAAGAAAAAGGAGCGAAGAAGTGAAACGATCGGATTGAAAGGGTCCTCGGTTGTCTTTTCAGAAAGTTCTGACGATCGACGAGTCTCGATGCCGATCGTTTTCATCGGGAAAGCTCTCGAGAACGCCTCCTTCGTAACCAACCTTCAGTTTTTCTTTTTTTCTTTTTCGCTTTCCACCGGTGGAAGCGCGCCTTGGATCGATCGGGGGCGAAAAACGGGCATACCTTCGGCGATACGTGATCTTTTAACGTAATTTATTATATTTATTGGAAACAAAAATTTTTTAATCATTTCTAACGACTAAATTTTTTTTTTTTTATTTTTACTTTCTTTTTTCTGTATATATATATATATATTTTTTTTTTTTTAATCGCGTCGCAGTCTGGAATTTTGTATCGGTTGCGTGTTGCTTGTGCGTGATGATGGTGTATTGCGGNTTTTAATCGCGTCGCAGTCTGGAATTTTGTATCGGTTGCGTGTTGCTTTATCGATGATGGTGTATTGCGATGAATCGTGGCATACATGATGCAGGTAGAGAAAGAGATATCGAATTGATTTGGATTAGTTTGTATCTGTTCGTAATTATTCTTACTTTTTATTATTTTTTTTGTTTAATGGATGTTATAACTCTGCGCTGGCTGTCGTTTGCTGATCCGGTAAAAGAGGCAAAAGGGGTAAGAAATAAGAAAGGAGAGAAACAAAAAGGACTACACGCCGTTGATTTTCGATGAAGAACGATTTGGGAATCCTTCGATTCACGAGCGAAGAGTATGCTTCTTTTTTTCTGGCACACGATATGGATATAAATCAAGTAGGGGGAAATAAAAAGAAGGGAGGAAAAAGGAGAGAGGGGACAAAGGTGTGAAAAGGGATAAAACGAGGGAACCATCACGAAGCAAGATACAAAAAGTGAAAAAAAAACACAAAAAAAAACAAACGAAGAAGCATAAATTACACAAACTTCTACAATAGTAACATAGGGAGACCTGTTTGAGAAAAAAGGTCGGTGGAAGGGATAAAGAGCAAACAAAAAATAAAAAAAAAATAAAAAAAATAATAAAAAAACAAACGTAATTAACATTTTACAAGTAAGAAGTTTCATTAAGTGATTATTAACGATGAATGTCTCTTGAACGTGTAGATCGATTATTAACGATGAATGTCTCTTGAACGTGTAGATCGTTGATGAACGCACCTTCGTGAAAGTTATAACGTACGTGTAATTCCTTTTTTATTTTCTGTTCTCTTTTTTTTCCGTTCTTTCTTTTTTTTATTTCCTTCACCGATTTTTTTTTTTCTTTTTTTTTTTCTATTATTTTTCATTCGATCTTTTTCACGCGTTCGTGAGATTTTACTTTCGTTTCGTCGTTGCCATCCAGTCGTTGTACGTGCCGTAAAATATCTCTTACGAAAAACATGCATAAAAAGAAAAAAAAAAAAAAAAGTCAAGAAAAAACGATGGATCTTATCGTTTTTTGATCTGGGTTCGTAGTACCTTGTAGCGAGATAAAGATGTATGTATTCTGTATATTAAACAGGGACATACTCGCCCGATGTATTACGATTTGCTTTGCCCATCAAGATCGATAATAAAAAAAAAAAACCACATAAAAAAAGAATCGAAAAGAAGACGAACACAAATTGGATACAATTGATCTATCGATTGATATTTTTATAACCCAATGTGGCGCTCGCGTGTTTCTAAACCACCCCGAGAACCCTCTGTTACTTTTAACTATACCCCTTAATTTTGGTAACACTGATTCAATCAAAATTAATATTTAATATTACGTACTATAAATTTCCGTACTTGAAACCCTAAAAAATTTAGGAACCTTAAAATATACTATTTTAATTCTTTAATTAATTCAACGTCGAACGCCTCGTGTAAAAAGAACAGAAAAAAAAAAAGAAATAAATAAAGAACCTTGGAATTGGTTAAAATAGCCAGCGACCACCAGATTCCGTTTCAAGGATATATCGGGCCAGTCTGTTCCCGCCAAAATGTGATATTAAAATTAACACGAGAGGGGAAAATACGGGAAGCAGAGAAACGGAGGATAAATGAGAGATAGAGAGAAAGAGAGAAAGGGGGAAGAATCGAAGAAGAAATTAAAAGATTTTGGGGATGGGTTGGGGGGATGAATCGAGGAGGCGAAAGGGCGTAACGAGAAAGATCGATGCACCAACGCATAAAAAGAAATGTCTCAGGCACGTGTGTGGAAAAAGTGAGGGGATAGAGAGACAAAAGTTTAGGGGAGGACGTTAGCGTAATTAGCGTGGATGGTTTATCGCGAATGACGGTTTGGGCACAGATCACAACAGCAGCAATATGAATTGATGCAGTATTGAGCTGACAAAACGAACGACAAAAATAAAAAAATAAAAAAAAAACTTGTTACTCCAGCCGCTAGAAATATATGTAAGATGTATAATTCAAACGATGGTATGCAAAGCTGCGGTTCATTCTGAGCTCAAGGGTGTCGCGTGGTTTTATTCTGATCCTCTCGGTGTTATTGGGGCAAACCTTTCGTTTCGATCGCCGTCGAATTTTCGATTGCCGTTGGATTTAAAAAAAAAAAAAAAAGTCGCTCGCGAACCCGTTTAATCGATTTCAAAAATTTCGAATCGAGAACAGATGACTTTTTGGACGCGATCCGATCGATCGAGAAAGGGATGTCGACGGAGTTGAACGAAAACCACCGAGGGAAGATTTTTCTTTTTTTTTTTTTTTTTTTCTTTTTGTTTCTTCCCCTCGACAGCGAATCAACGGCGAAACGCTTGAGCTCACTGTGCGTGTCGCGCGGCCCTCAATCTAACATTTAAGGAATCTTTAAGTAATACTTGATCGATAACTAAAAAGTAAAAATAAAAAAAAGATGATAAGGAGAAAAAATACAAATATGAAATAATAATGAAAAAAATGGGTGTTATTTTTAGATGTCTATTAGATTATCAGAACCAGAAAAACTAAAGGATAAAAAAATGCTTAAACATAAAAACGAATAAAAAAAAAAAAGTGAAGAAAAAACCTACTATTAATATTACTACTACTACTACTATTACTACTACTACTGCTGCTACTACTTCTACTACTATTACTACCGTACTTGTAATAAGGATTTAAAAAGAAAAAAAAAAAAAAAAACATAGGAACTTAGTTGATGCGATTTCACAAATGATGCAACTTTTTGAGAAGAGCGTCCCTCTTTTTACGAATACCTGCGCAGGACGGAATCCGACACGTCTAGGATCTCGTTTTTACAATACTTTCTTTTCGACCAAAGGAAGAAAAAAAAGAAAAAAAGAAAAAATAAGACGAAAGAAAGAACCAAAATGAAATTGAAATAAAAAGAAGAAATAGAATATAAAATAAAAATATAAACGAAGAGAGCGAATATAACTTTCCGCGACCGGAAATCATCGAGCGTATCATAGCTGATTCTTTTTACCATAATCTGGAACGTGTCACGCAGTCCTGTGCAGGTGCGACTAAATAAATCGTAGGCGTGAAAGGGACGAAGACGACGAAGGGCGACGAACGTTCTTTTTTTTTTTCTCCCTCCCAAAGAAGCATTGTGTCGTCGTCGTCTCCCTCCGTCGCGCTCAGGGACACCTTTTTCCTCGAGACGTTTTGCCGCTTTCATTGTTTAGATGATTACTATTTAACGACAAAAAAATAAAAAACGAGAAAATCGACGACGATGAAAATCGTTGTGGAAAGAAGAAGAAGAAGAAGAAGAAGAAGAGAGAAGAAGAATTACGATGATAAAAGAGAGTAACGAAAAGAGGTCGATGGAACCTTTTTAATAACCCAACACGTCGCTGCAAAACGTGTTATTATTGCGAGGTGGGCTTTTCTTTTTTCAGAGAAAACAAAATACCAAAAAACAAAAAAAAAAAACAAAAAAACAAAAAAAGAAAACGACGAAACAGACAAAAACAACAAAAGACATTTCGAAGAAAAAAAAATGCAAAAAAAAAAGTAAATAAAAGTAATCCAGAGAGACGGATAAAAAGAAAGAGGGGAAGAACGTGAGTGTCGTCTCCTGTTCCGCTCTAGCACAGACACATCGAGCTAATTGTAACTCGAGGATCGTTCTTGTTACCCGAGTCTCTCGTCGATTCTCCTTAAATCTCGATCACCGGTTCCTCCCAGCACGAAGATCCTTAAATTCGAGCGTCGAACGCCGATCAGTGACCTTAACAATCCGAATCGCGAGGATTTTTACTTATACGCGATCAGCGTAAGAGCAAACCGCGAGCAAGAGCCGTTTCCGTGGACTCCGACGAGGAAAGAAACGGTTCTAGTCTCCCGGTATATTCGGTCTACCCGTTCGGTGACCCGAACAAATTGACTACTCAGGTACTTCGAATTCGAATCCGAGCTCGTCGCGAGAAACTTGGTCGCTGACGAGGAACCGGTGGCTGGGGAACACAGGGTAACCGGAAACGGGATAGAGAGAAAGAGAAGCGGTTGTATGCATAGATGGCGAGAGGGATGAAGGGTGGAGGGTAAAAGCGTAGGTTTCACGGTGCCGACGTTGCAATCGCGCAATTGCCGCGTGGCGATACTCCTTCAGACGAAAAGTGCGGTCCTTTTCTCGGTCGTTGTTGAGCCACGTAAAGCTGCCACGGACAAAAAACGTCCCTCTGGCCAGGCAAGGGGAGCAAAGGAAAAAGGGGTGGAAAAGGGGACGGCGAAAACCCAGGCAAGGACGATCCTCGAGAGGGTGAGCGCATGAAAGGGGTTTTAACCGACGAAACGGCTCGAGCGGGCGAAATAGTGTGCACAGGGGTGGATGTAGGGGGTTGAAACCGGGCAGGACAGGTGCGCGGAAGGTTGAACGGAAGAGGAATATAGCCCACGCGAGAGATCGACGAGAATTTTCGCGAAACGGTGCGGAGTGGATCGAGCGAGAGGAGTGTGAGAGAGAGAGAGAGAGAGAGAGAGAGAGAGATATGGCGCGTGCGTGCGTGTTTAAAGAGGGAGAAAGAAGGAGAGAAAGAAAGAGAGAGAGTGTGAGAGAGTGTGAGAGGGGACAGGAGGTGGGAACAGGGAACAAAGGAACGATGTTGATACGGTCCTCGGGAAAAGCCACGTTCAGCTCTCTTCGTCGCGATGAGCATTTAATCAACGATAGGGGATGCTTAGTGGACTTAATCTTAGCGAAGTGACGAAAAAAATGTGGCGGAGAAGGAAGATTGGGGAGGCAGTTGGTACCGACTGCGGAAAATCGGGTAGCGGGCGTACGATGTTTTCGATAGTGTCGAAGGAAAACATTGGGTGGAGCGAAGGGACAATGATGCAGAGGGTTAAAGTAGGGTTTGGAAAAGGATTGGGAGAGGTTTAGGGAGCGCACGAAAAGAGAACACGATTCGTTATCAGGTAAAATAGTAGTGGAGAGTGAGGGAGAACGCGAGTGAGAAAGTGTGAGAGAGGAATTTGGTGCGTGTTGCGGAGTGTGCGCCTAGAAGAATTGGGCGCGAATAACAAGGCGAGCTTGGAGGAACTAATGTGTAACAGTGGAGGAAGAGAATTTGTAAGAACGGAACCGTAAAGCGGGTAAATCGAGAGAAATAATAAACCGAGAATTTGTATTGAGATGAAATAGGGGTAAAATAGGGAGAGAAAGAGAGAGAGCGAAAGAGAGAAAAAGTGAGAGAGAGAAAGAGAGAGAGAGCGAGAGAAAGATGGATGGATGTAATGCGAAGTAAGCTAAAAAAAAAAAAAAAAAAAGGCACGTTCTGTCAATTTGTCAATATTGTCACGATTCGATAACGGTCGATTGGTATGCCTACGATTGAACCTCCATTTACCGAGTGGATGTATGATGATTCAGTACGATTCTTATAATTATTATCATTATTATTCTTAATTAATTAATTGATTATCATTATCGATTATCATTAACAGTGCGAAAGTAGGAGTAATAAACCACAAAACAGAAAAAACAGGAAACAAATGATAAAGGAAAAACCACAAAAAAAAAACAAAAAAAAAAAAAAAGAAAGGCAACCACTTATATTATTGTACATATTTACTTGTAACTGCTATTCGTATTGCAGAGGTTTTGTTCTCTCAACAAATGATTTCCTCGATTCAGCGGGAAGAAAAAAAAAAAAAATGAATAAAATAAAATTTGTGTATTATTAAGATTCCGCGTGTCGTTCTTTACTCTCCTTCACGCCTATCCCACGTCGCCGTGGAAGAAACATTGACGAACGACAGGTTTTCATCCCCTTTAGAGTAGTACCCGAGTTCCTTGTATTTTCCTTTTTTTTTTCTTTTTTTCTTTCTTTACATAATCGAATTGCGTTCTCGTTTGAATTCGAGATGACGATCCCACGGAATTGAGACCGTTCGAGGCAAAATTGAATCCGCGTCGCGTAACGTCCCTGGATACTTTTACGGCCCCGAAGATAAGTTATCTTTCAGTATGCACGTCGATCTCGCGTTTTTATTTGTTTCCTCCCAGCGATTCACCTCCTCCTCAAAGCGCGAAAGATCAAACACGATACGCGCGTTCTGTCGCCATCTTGTGGATTTATAACCGTATCAGAGTATTGATTTCTTACTTGTGGGCAAAAATTACGGTACCGTCGCTGGTTCATTTTAAGAAACGAGGGTTTTAATTTATTATGAGACGTAATCAAGTTACATCGCCTATACCATGCGCGCAGCACGGATTTGTTATCGTACCGATATACTGGATTATTGAATTATCGGAGATTGATTGCATAAACGCGAGCATAATTATACAAGTAGGTTTAGTTTAGAATGGAAAGGTTTCGAGGCTTTACAGCAGTCAAACGTTTAATAATAGTATTAGTTCCGTTTGGTATCTACATTATATTTTATCCAAAAATAAAACAACAAAAGGTACGATTTTAAAACATATATAATAATCTTCAAACGGAAATTCTCAATTGTGTATAAAAACCAGCGACAAGAATTCTAAAGAAATGATTCACGATCAGACTACCGAGTCATAATCGAATATTGTGAAATTTCTTAAACCGTGTTAATCTTCTCTAATATAATTCCATTATCTTTCCATCTATCAATAAACATACCTCCCAATAATAAATAAGAAAAAAAAAGAAAACATGATAAACTCATAACTTGGTCCCCAAAGTATTATTTCTCAAATTTGATACCACATTCAGTCTTCGGATAAAAGATCAATTTCACGTTACATTCCAACACTAGAACTACCAACGATTAAAGTATACTTATTCCCACTGATAAAATCAAAGCGAAAGGTATATAAAATAAAAAACGTATACGCAACCGAGACCAAGGTTTACCTACACTTTTAACAGAAAATCACGAAAAAATTGCCCAAGGGAACCCCAATTAATTTATAAAACTTCTGCGAAAAATTACAAATGGATCATTCGAATGTCCTTTACACTCCAAAGACACGTTTCTGCGATACTTATCCCGAGGAACAGAGAATGGATTTTGAGCGCTTTCTAAAATATCGCACGAACCAAAACTATCAAGCTTAAGATTCAATATTAAGTCTCGTATAATGTAAAGATACACGAAAAGTTGAAATAAAATAATTACATCATACGCGACTCGAGTCGATGCGTTAATCCAAGCGGTGAGCGAGAGTCACCTCTCAACTGCAAAGGATTAAGAAACCGAAGTAATAAAAATTCCAACACCCCGTTACCACCCGTGCACCGCTGAACCAAGCTCCTGCACATTCTCCCCTACAAGAATTCAAAACCGCCCAGAAACCGAAACAAACGCGAATTGCACAACTCATTTCCTTGAAATTCCTCCCCGAAGAAAATACGCTCGCAATCCGGGCGACGAGTAGCAGAAACGCGACAGAGAGATTCCGGACAAAAACGAGCGTTCATCCCCGGCTTCAATCTCGAGGAAACATGTACATCCGGCTATTCCGAGTTTGCCAGGCAAAACAACTCGGTCCGTGAGGACTCTAGGCGTAATAAGATCTGGAAAAACGTCGAACGGAGCGAAGGGTGAGCTCGTCGTCGAATCGAATCGACAGAATGGGAATGGAAGGTCCGGGGAAGAACGGACGAGTGACGTCATTACGACGACTCGAGCAGCGTGCGTCTCACAAAGGGAGCGGGACCACCTCTGTCGAGGCCCGTGACGTAATGACGGTGAAGCACGCGTTGCTACGCACCCCACTAATTACGAGCACCGAGCGCAATCGGCCCCTCGGAGTGAAATCCGGCCAAACTACGCCCTTCGAGCCTCCGGGCGACCGAGTTTCGCGGAACCATGCATCACGAGCCGCGCGCTGCTTAATGGAAGGTGGTAAAAGGAGACACGGGGGGTGAGAACGAACCTTAAGAATCAAATTTCGTATACTCGTGGCTTCTTTGAAATCGCGGTTCAATGAAATAGAAATCGAAATTATGGTTGATCCGTCGCCTGTTTTTCCAAAAATTTGTCCCTTGATTGTCGAACTGACACGGTGTAAAAAATGTGTAGACTCTGTCGAGAATAAGATACACGAAATTCCTGCAAATAATTAACCCTTTGCACTCGGCTGACGCCGCTGTGGCGACACGCGTAATTTTCTTCGGAGAATTATATTTTTAATTAAGTTCTATATTTTCATCGATTCAAACACTCCTTTTAAGATAAAAGTAAATTAACCAAGTCAATAAGAAATCGTAAACGTTTATAATCTTCTGTTTTTCTTTGCAAAAGAACACTTTAAGTTTTCGCAATAGCTCTTTGAAGCTTAAAAATGTTTACGAGTGCAAAGGGCTAAGCAATGTTCAACGCGCGCGGAATTTTTATATTTATGGCAACGATAGCTTTCTTGAGAAAGAGAAGAACGCAGAGAATTGGGATTTTAAATATACTTCGCATGTAATATTTTGGACCGTAACCTGGATACAAGTGAGTACAGGGTGCTACCCTTTAACAGCTGCGATAACAGAATTCATTTAACTCTATGGAATTGAAATCGGTGTAACCTTGATGGATTTGACTGAGAGAAAATTATATGCTGGAATAATTAGCTGGATAGTCGGAAACGGTATCGGTGCAGATGGAACAGATTTTTTATATATTTTAGAATATTGTAATTAATTCTTTTACCAGATTCGTTAAAACGAGGTATACAGTTGTAATTGTTAAATAAATGAAAGGTTGATTAAATCGTGGAAATATCGGAAACCGTAACAGGATTAACGAAGCTCGTTTCCGCATGGCCGATACCACCCTTCCGCCAAGGACGAGTCTACCTGACTGAGGGTGTGCGGGCGAAGTTAGGGGTGGTAGGTTCGGATTATTGGGTTGAATGTATTTGGGAAACGAGCGTTTCGATTTTTTATTCCATAAATGCCAAGAATGGTATTTAATGCGGGGCGGAAATGAAAATTGTAAAAGGGAAATAGCAGACGGACGGTGGACTAAAAAATGATTTGGTTAATTTTGAAAAAAGAATTTGGGGAAAGAAAATTTAGCTATCAAAGCAGAATTAACAATTCTGAATAAATTTTTTGTTGCAGAGTCTCTAAATATTTTAATTTAAATGTGAACATATTTTTTCTACTGCCTATACTTACAACTTTGTTTAAAAAATATAGAAAAGAATTATTATATCTGAGTTATTGAAAAGGACCATAGGAGAATAAAAATTCTTGGAATAAAAATTCTCCGTTTTACGTTCCGATTTTAATCGAAAGGTAAGTGTACATAATACTTTTAAAATTATTATATCTAACTACAATAAATTAATTTCCTCAATGATTTATTAACCACTTTAAATGCAGTACGTTTTCGATATAATGCGACACAATATTTACCAATTATTTACGTTAATATTTTACAATTAAAATCACTGGAAAGCGCTTTAAATTTACAACAACAGAGATAAAAATTTTAGGAAGTATAAGGTCGTCGTTGAAAGCGTAAATAAAAAGAACGAGGTATCCTGGTTAATTTACGGAATGAGAATAAGTAAACAGTGTTTCGCTGAACGCATCCTATACTACTAAACCTGCTAGTGAAAGAGATATACAAGGGATATGTACCTATCCTTCTCATGATTTCCATCACCCCGTCAAAGTAGAATAGGTCAACCGAGAACGTACAGTCGATCGTACAACTACAATTACTGTGTAGCATTGTTACATAAAATATTGATGACTTATAGATTTCTGAAAAATCTTTATTACCGTATAAAATATCTTTAACAGATATTTGCTCTGCTTCTATTTATTATTAATATTTAAAGTCATATTTTATTTACTTTTAGAAAACTCTATAAATTGCATTCATACACGAATAAAATAATTAAATTACTTTTATTATTTTATTATCAAAGTTATGAAAAAAAATAATTAAAATTATTGCAATTATTGAACACTGTTACAGAGATTAATGTGTTCTCATAGATATTGTGTCTAGAAAACGTTCTGCGTTTATTCGGTCTCATAATCAACTTTGTCGAGCTATAATCTCTCGACGTAGAAAATTTACGACTCACCTATCGCAGAATAATCAAGAACACCTTTCCGCTGCTAATATTACCGACATCGCTGACTCATGCTCAAGATACATTCATAGTAGAGCTTCGGTTGAACGATGCACATATATCACGTGAGAGATCTACAGCACCGGAGAATATAATTAGAATAATACTGGACTCAGAAAATGAATTCTAAAAGAGATTTCAAATTTGTTAACTTTATTACACGAATATTTCTATCTTAAAGAAACAATTCTGTTTCAATTCTCCCTCAACGCTATAATTTTCTCTTTTCAATTATAGCGCGCGTATTGCGAACAAAAAATATATTATACCGATATTTACCCGTATATTTATATTTTTTATTCTAACACCGTTAAAATGAACGCAACAACCAAAGTATTTTGATTTCAATATAACTACGTTAATACCTTATTTTATTGTAAACACATAATAAATTAATTAAGTATTAACAACGTATATTATATTGTTCATACATATCGGAATAATACAAAAGAAAAACTAAGAAATACGTACATAAATCTTTCAACATTCTATATTGAATAGCACATCGAATTCGTCAATCCTGAAGTCGTCTCTCAGACGTATCGCAGGTATCGATAGTATCGATTGTACTTTGGCGCCTTTAAACCATTTTCGCGCCATATTTCCACCGAACTCTTGAATCCCATAAAAACGATATCCAGATTAATAACCTTGCTTAATACATACTCAATACACTTGTAACGCGTTACAAAATTTATTACGCGCATTTCGTTAACAAATAGGTTAACTTTTATTCGTAATAAATTTCGTTAAAATTCATGTTAAGTTTATCCATCGTTACAACGTTAAGTTACTTCTTTAAATATTTACAAAAACAATAAGCGCAAAATATCTCAATATTGTAAAGCAAAAATATACATTTATACAAAAAAAGAAAGTCACAAAAATACCCAACCTACATCTCGCTAATTCGTATCGTTATTCTGAACATTTTGTCTAATCAAAATCCATCCACGAGTTACGTCGTTAAACACAAGCACAGGGATCGGTGGATTACATTGTTAAATAAGGGATAAATAAGATAACCCGATGACCCACTGTTAGGTCACGTCGTCCTGAACACGACAAAGAACCTTTTCAAAGGACAGTTCGCTGAAACGCGCGTCAAATTAACAATCGACTGTCGTTTATCAGCCTCCTCGTTGACCAGAGTGGTCTGTTAATCTGTATCATAGATAAAACCTCGAAGTATGTAAATGTTGATAAATTTTAAATGCCATTTGAAACGATAATGCTGATAATAATTTCTCAACTGACTCATGTGGTAGCGCCATTACAAATATGGCTGAAACGTCAGCCAGTGTGCAGTCAGTACAGTGTGGTTAGACGTTACGTTGGTCCGCGCAACGATTTATCGCGTATTGTTACGCATCTGTTTAAATGTACCGCGCTCTCGGCCCAAAAATCAGCGAAAAGAGAGTTTCAGAGGCTTTGTGAAACTGCTGTCATCACATGCAGCGATATAAAAAGAGAAAAAATGGCACCAACGCGTGTTATTCTTATGTCGTGTGGCAGTTATAACCCTCCGACCAATATGCATTTAAGAATGTTTGGTACATATATATAATTCCTTATAATCAATATCGAGTCTTTACGTAAATACAAAACTCTTCGGTATAAGCGGAATAGAGTAGATGAATTTTTCAATAGTCACGCTATGTTGATTGTTCGGACAAATCGGATCATTGTTAAGATAAGAGCGCGTAAACAATACCAATTGATGTCATCGATTTTTATACCGATTATTTTAAATATGAAATTGGTATTCGTGATCAATTTTAAATGGAATTTTGAAATAAAATTTTCCATTTTAGTCTTTTCCATTTTACTCTTTTCCATTTTAGTCTTTTCCATTTTACTCTTTTTCATTTTACTCTTTTCCATTTTACTGTGTAATTTAGAATTGTTACTTTGTGTATAATTGCTTTTTTTGTTTTTTTGGGGGTCTTTTTTTGGTTTTTTTTTGTACGAAGTATGTATAGGATATATTGATAACTTTTGATAAATCATTTACAGAAATTGCCAGGGACCATCTTCACCGGATGGGAACACATATTGTGGTTGGTGGTGTTATATCTCCGGTACACGATGCGTACGCTAAGAAAGAGCTCGCAAGCGCAACGCACAGATGCGCGATGTTAAGATTAGCCTTACAAAACAGTGATTGGATTCGGCTTAGTACTTGGGAGACCAGACAGAATGGATGGACAAAGACTAGATTAAGTTTGCAGTATCATCAGAATTTATTGAACTCCGTGTTATTCGATTCGAATAATATCAAACATAATATACCGATTGAAGATCTGGAATGGATTCCAGAGAATGTGAAAAATAATTCTGATCATACTCCAATTCAGATTAAACTATTATGCGGTGCCGATTTATTGGAGAGTTTTGGAACTTATGATCTTTGGGCCGAGGAAGATGTGAGTTGATAGAATTATATTTATTTTACACCGTGATAATATTTTAACGATCAAAAAATATGTTTAAATTTGTTTTAATTACAGATCGATGCCATTGTTGGAGAACATGGCCTCGTAGTTATTACCAGAGAAGGTTCCAATCCGAATAAATTTATATACGACTCGGATATTCTATCCAAACATATGGTAATTAATTATTTACCAACGTTTGTCATATCATTTTTGCACCCTTTTAATTTCCGTTTTATAATTTATTTTTGCACAGCACAATATATACATAGTAACCGAATGGATTCCAAACGAAGTTAGCTCAACTAGAATAAGGAGGGCATTGAAGCGAGGTGAGAGCGTCAGGTATCTCCTGCAAGATGCTGTGATCGATTACGTCTATAAGCATGGGATATATGATGCAAAGACAACGGCATCAACAATGTGAGTTTAAATATAATTTAATTGAAATGATAGTTCACGTAAATAGTGGCAACTTAATAGCATATCTTCCAGTAGATTTAAACAAGAATTTATTTTTATGTATTTTGTATGAGAAGCGTATATTTTTATAGCATTCATATTCCACGTAGTTGGTGAGTTTAGAGTATAGAGAATTGGTTAATCTAAGATGTTTTAAAGTTGTTGTACAAAATAATGTAATTATATATTTTATGATTCAAATTTAACCCTCTTAGTACTCAATGATATTAATCGCAAAATCGATACAAGGACAATAAAAATTTATTTACTTAATATACATACTTGTAGTAATGCGCAAAGTTTCTTTTTTTTTTTTTTCAGTGTTCTATAAATAGTACAAAGAGTGTTAAAAAATAAAAAAAAAATAATCGATAATACACGAGTTTATTTTATAGGAGGATGTAGTTATATTTTGTACAAAGTGTACATAATTACTAACTATGTATAGATGAAACGATATAAATATTTTTGATAAAATTATTTAAAAATAATTATCTTATCGACGAGTATATTTCAACTGCCAAAAATACTAATATATTTTTACTTATTTTTAAAAGTGTATATGAGATAAATAACCCAAGATATTTACTACAGTCAAAGAATATATTGAGTGTTAAAAGGGTTAACACGTCCTGTACAAATAATACACAGCAATATATTAGTCTAGTCTAAGAATCTTTCGTTTGTAAATCAAATCTCAACCTATTTCCTAATATTGTAATTACGAATAAATTCTAGTAAGTGCATTTTTGTTTTACATTCCTCGCATTAAGTTAACTTTTAGTTAGTTAACGATTAGCTACATTTATTTTGCTAACCGTAGTAAAAGTACCGATTCACGGATAAAGTTATATCTTCCTCGCTTCGCTCAATTCCAATTACAATTCAAACATAATTTAATAAATGTACGCGACCTAAAATCTTCCCAAAAAGAAAAAGTTCTTCAAAAACATCAAACTAGTGGAACATCTTTGCCCTGAATCGGACTTCTACCGAGCACCAAAATAACGAAGACCATGTAAAAAATAGTGTCTTGTTTTTCACGCTGCCAATCTACTTGGACACTGAAGTAAGTTGGAACTGACCTCGCCCAACGCGAATAATTACTTGACCATTGATTCCAAGTATCAAAGCACCTTTCTCACGCCGTCGCCTAGCGACGTTACCATGGAATCCCCGAGTCCGATCGAAATTATATCCATCGATGTGCCTGATACGGTTCTGCGTAAGAATATCCAGAACGCAACCAGCGTTGCTTGCGTCGCCTCCCGTCACGTCGGCGCCGGCCTCGAGGAGGCTCGCGAGAAATTCATTAACGCTCTCGTTGCCGAGAACGGTAACGCCAAACATATAACGACCGCGAAGGCCGCGTATCCAGGTCTCGCGAAACAGATCATCGCCACCGAAACCGGCGAGTCGCAGATCCTCGACGAGGTAGGTTTCGTTGACGATGATAGAAATGTCAGAAAGGTGGTCAGGGTGCAGCCCCGATCGAGTCAGCTGGAAGAGATGTCCCCGGGTGTCGCCACCTCGTCGAAACACGAGAGTCTCGCCAAAGATAGCGCGAAACCATCGATCGAAACTAAAGACAGTGTATTTAAATCGGAAAATACAGTTCGAGTCGAGCACAATATCGTCAAGGTAGGATTAGGAAGTGTTGCAGGCAAGGATCGCGATAAATCTTCGATTTCGTCTTCCGCTGTCTCGTCGTCGACGATGTTCAATGTGGACAATGGAGGTGGCCGCCACGAATGCGCGTTGTCCGATTTCAGCGTGGACAAAGAGGATTATAGACTCACTCGGTACGGTTTGGACGACGCGGCCGAAGACGAAATCCAAGATACATGCGAGGAGTCTCGGTTAGGCGAACAACGATCGAACGACTTCGTCAAGGGTCAACAGGAGATGCCGTCGTTCAAAGACGAGCATGCTGATCGGAAGGGAAGCGGCGAGGTCTACGATCAAGGCGACTTCCCTAACGACAGCGTACGATGCTCGAATACACAGGTGTTAGTGTTAGTCAGCGCGATGATTCACAATCCCTTCGACAAGGAGGGCGCGACGTTGATCGTCGAGGAGAATGGGGTACAAGGTAAAAGCGAGATCACGATATACAAGGGTGAATCGGATGGAAGCATCGACAAATTGAGTCTTCTTGTGCAATCGCCTGTTCCATCCTCCGTGAGCGATGAAAGCACGGTGAAGATACAGGAAATAGTGGACGATGGAACGGAGAACGCGAGAGAAGGCTCGGATGTTTCGTTGACTCTGGACGAGAAGTCTTCGAAGCGGGACGCGAGCCTAGAGATCGATGGTAAGTATGTGAAGTCCGTGGTGAACTCGCGCAAGAGTCCCAGGAAGACGAAGAACGGCCAGGTGCGGGTGTACGACGACGAAAGCGAGGAGAAGTTTAATGAGATCGAGAAAGAGGAAAAGAAGTGCGCCGACTCGGCCACGCAGTCGGAGGAGACTTTCTACAAGACTGTATCGAAATCCTCGAAAGCGTCTTCGTCGAGGTCGAGGAGCCCTAGAAAGGAGAAATCTCGGTCGAGTGGTCAGAAAGTAGCGAGCAATTCAAAGGTTCACAAATCAACGACGATCAGCGACGAAAGAACGAAGAAGGTGAAACGATACGACGCACCTTTGAAAGGAAGTCTCGACTCGGTGATCGCCACGAGCGATTCGAAGACAGTTTCCAGAAGAAGATCCAAGACTGACGAAGCGTTATCGAAGAAATCGAAGAGCTACGAGTCGATCAAGAAGATCCAGGAGGTATGCTACGAAGATCCTTCCAAAGCTGACAGTACCTCTCAATTGATCACAGCTAACGAGCTGGACATGCAGACCGACGAGTTCTGTTCCGTCTGCTGCTACGGGAACGAATTGTCTTTAAGAACGGAGGAAATAATCGGCAGCCCGTCCCAGGACAACTTCTACACTCTGCGCTCGAATTGCAGTTCCATTGCCGACGAGGATTCGACGGAATGCGACATTTGTAGCTCTTGGAACTTGCAAGAGTCGACGGATACCCTCGATCCGAAGCTGGTCTGCTCGTCCGCCGACTGCGATCAGTTGTACGAGGTCTGCGAGATATGCAGCAAGATCTGTGCCACGTTCAACCCCGACCTGGAGTCGAGATCGTTCTCCACGACCAGGGAACCGAGAGATCTGACTCACAGTCGAGCTTTTGAGTCTTCCTCGAGGAGTTTTCCAAGGGACAGCTCCAGAATTGGCGACAGCGCCGCGACTGATCCATCTTTGGACGATGACAGCTTCGAGATCGAGAATTGTGGGTTCCAGAGCGGCCCTGAATCGATGGACGATCGAAAGTTCGCCGAACAGGACGTGGATAAGCAATTACCCTTGTCGTTTAATATTTCCGACTCGCTCGTTGCGAAGAAAAAATCACGGGACAAGTATTTCATCCCCAAAGACGAGTTGGCTATCCTTTCAAGCGGTTCCAGACGCATGAACCGCAAAGGATCTTTATTGAGGAAGAAACCGACCGATGATCCAGTTAACGTTTCACAGGACAAGAGGCGTTATTCCTCTGTTGATAATCTTCAATTAGCAAAAGCGTCTTCCAGGAGCAGTGAAAAAGTTCTTAGGCCTAAGAACAGCAAGCTGATCGGTTCTGCGGACAACATACGTGCTTCCAGGAGCTCCAGAAGATGCAAATCCTTGCAGAGATCGGCGGACAACGTTCGATACGTGGATTCGTCGACGGATAATTTGGATTCGCTGGTGGAAAGTTTAGGCAGGGAGGATGAAACGCACGAGGATATAAATTGGATGGAGAAGCCTAAGGTCAGGGACAACGAGACGGTAAAGATGATCCTGACCAAGCATGGAATTAAGATAATCAGTGAGAAGGAAACCGCTCTGTAATGGAGGATATTATATTAAATTCAACGAATGAAAATTTATTCGAAGAAAATCGCTCACGTTAGTTACAAACAAATGTTACAGGATATATATATAATATTATATATATATTATTATTATTATTATTATTATTATTATATACACAACACAGATTAGTTTGAACTCTCGTTAGGCCAGCTGCAAACCCTAGGGTGCAGACTTATCGACTCTCTTGTGATAATTCTGACCGATATATCGTCTTCGCGAGACACAAGATTTTTCACATTATATAATAGAGACATAGTTAACGAATATACGTATCTATATATAAATAAATACATATATATACGAGTACATATATATATATATATATATTTATAACTCGGGAAACGGGCTTTTTTCCGAGAAGAAAGAAAAAGGAACGCCAGAATGTTACGATTCGATCCTACTCACAGATTCTATTTAATTAATAACGATGTTCGCGCGACGAGACTCTTGTGGAGTTTAAAAAATTATTATAATGAAAAAATAATTTAAGATCTCGAAGCGCGGCATCGTTGAGTCGCATGTTGATCGTCGTGAATAGAAAAGAGTTTTAAAACGATATGCATACGAGAGTACACAGGCCTTGGAGAAACTCCTTTAGTAAATACAGCCAGAGAAAACGATATTATATATATATATATATATATTATTATTATTGTGTTATCGAACTGGTTTAAGGATCGCTAAAAAGCGTGATTAAACGAATTAAATGAATCGCAAGGTGTTTCGTTGCCGCGTGCGTTGGAATGAAATATTTAGGAGAGAGAAGAAAAGAAAAATGGAAAAAAAGCTCAAAAGGGATGAAGAAATTGGAACGTTGGAAAGATATCAAGAGAAACTGGTTCTCGACAACGCACGAGCACCGAGAACAACAAATTATCGAGACAATCCTACAATTAACTCGTCAATATTATACGAAAGAAGAATGGTTTCGATTAACTATAAAATATTCTACGAACTAACGTAAGTGATACGCTACGATGGGCTGCGGTACATCGATCGGGGAGAACGTGATTAATTAATGTCGCTTCCAAACGGAACCCGCTGATCTCACAGTCGGTTACACCTTTCGGCGTACGAAGATGAAGAAGTTGAAAAGAAAAATGAAGAAAAGAAAAAAAATAAAATAAAATAAAATAAAGAGAAAAAAAATACGCAATTTCGTTTCGAGAATCGAAACGTCGCGAAAGTGGATCATTCGTTAACTCGGAATGATAGACTGTCTCTCTACGCGGCGAATATAATGATATAATTAATTACGATTGACACATACACACATAGACACACACCTCTGCCAAACACTTTTTATTCGGAACGTGCCAATTGTTTTTTGATACCTTTGTAGAGATCGTGTTTTTTACTCTTACGAACGGCATATCTCGGTATGATAGTTTAAATCGTCGATACTTTCTTAACGAAAAAAGCGATCCAAAGGGAGATCGAGAAGGGAGAGAAAACGAGAAAACGTTCCTTGATTTCGTCACTGTCGCACATCGAGCCGTTTTCACGAAGGAATGATAAGCGTTCCTTTTTTTTCTTGAGAGATTAACAAGTATCTAACGTAACAGTTTTTCATTAATCTCTCTCTTTCCTTTTTCGTATCTTTTTGTATCCTGTTTGCACGGTGTCATGCGCCTATCTTTTGTCATAAGTCTCGCTTTGAGAAATCCCTCCAGCGATCGCCATTGCTGTTTTTTTACGAATATTTTTTAAAGATATCGACGAACCAATCCACTGCATCTAACTGTGATGATATTCGTTCATGGGACGAAACAAGATACGGAAATATCTGTTTGATGTATCTTATTGTATCTCGTATTTTTTTTTTCTTTTTTTTTTCTTCTTGTTGTTTCTTTTTTGGAAGAATTTATTGTCATAAAAGTTTGCTCAGATTAGTCTTAATAAGATTCACAATACTCGATTGCAAGTACGCTTAGGTGCAATGGAAACGAATCATTGTTTGGTATAATGGCTAAGCTTCTTAGGCGTACCTGTGTTTCAATAGTGCCTAATTTCCATTGTTCTGCCAGCAATCGTGCCTCTTGGCGAGCCACTATCGAGGAGCATCGTGTTTGCGAATGATTTTGCGAGAAGCGATTATTTTTATTACCTTCTTTTTTTTTTTCTTACAAGGAAAGTTCGACAACTCGTAGAATCCAAAAACTGTGATTGAAAAAGTCAACTTTTTTTACGGTTATGGAACTGGTTTAGGGGTGGAAACATTTCCTCGAAGAAATTTATGATTCTCAAAATCATACAAGATAGAATAAAAAATAAATAAATATAAAACTTCATGCTTCCCAATAATCTGCGGGAAGAAATTAATTTTTTCACGATTCACCCCATTTCTACGTTTCTGTAGAATTCTTTATCGTTTCATCGTAGATCATTAAGAACTGTGAATTTTTTTTTACAGTTTCAAAAATAGAAACTTATATTTTCTGTAAAAAATTGTTTCCGCTTAGAAACTAGCTCCATTGTCGTAGAAAAAAAGAAATAGTTATTCTTAGAACCATCTAAACAAAACATTTAGAATTCTCGAACTTTCTTTCTTAGTTGAAAAAAAAAAAAGATGTCTTTATTTTCGAACACCACCATCCCCTTTTTTATCACAGCCCTGTTCTTTTGTTAGTCTTGGTACGCAAGCCTAATTTTTGTACACCCCCTACCCCTTTTGAGCAAACTATGTTCTGCTCTTCTTGTTATTTGTATAGTAACGTAGATAGACGAAGGTGGCGAGAAAAATGCTCAAGCTGACGGTATTGACTGTTTAACCCTTTGGGGACGCCATTTCTTTTTTTCTTTTTTTCCTTTAAAAGAAACGACGCGATCGACTGATAAATTAAAAAGAGCGTAAATTTTTTCGGTTCTTTATTGATATTTTTTTTTTTAGAAAAGATGCGTGTATATTTATTTTTACTAAGATACGAAAAATTATGATCACATAACACGGTTACCTGGAAATATACCGGCCTTCGACCGCAAAGGGTTAATTCACGAAAAGTGCTTCCTGAGTGCGACTAAAAACGGCCTTAGGCCGCCCCTGTATTTTTTTGGACCAACTCCGCTTCTTTTTTCTATTCCTGTATCGTTCGTTTCTTTGTTGTCTGTATTTTTCGATTATTTCGTGAGACATGTGAAATGTGTTTGGCCATCACGACTTCTATCATGCAATCGCTTTGTCGAGCGAGAATTGTATTATCGACGCAAAGATCTTCGTGTTCCAAATATCTTTAGCTCGTATCCGTGCCCTCAAGTGTCATTAAAAATTGAAGAAAGAGAATCGCAACTCGACTGTGACGGATCAGTATCGTTACTAAATATTATGTACAATCGTTAGGAACAGAACTTATCGATTTATTACGTGTTCAGTATTACTAATAATTTAAAGAATCGTGTTTGAAAGTAAAGTTACAAGATTACTTTTAACGTCAGTATTAATGCAATCTTTGCAACAAGAAAGTACTTAATAATTAATTATACGTAATACTTAAACATCACCGTACCGCTAACATGATCGCGACAAAAAATACAGGGACGATTTAAAAAGGGGTCAACGACTAAAAAAAAAAAAAAACATATAATTCTAGTCAACAGACAGATCTGCAGATAAATCCCAATAAAAGACAGAAATAAAAAAACTCCGTATTCATTTTCCACTTCAAAAAATCTTCAAACTACATCAAACTACCCCACAAACATCGTACCTATCCTCTGTCTTACGCTATAAATTTATATACCGCAAGATCCAACTTCCATTCCAATCCAATTCTTACATCCAAGAACAAAGCAAATCTTTTCAAAGCACGTTCCCAATCGGAGTCTGCAGACCGCCGTTTTCCAATCACAGTACACCCCTAATACAACCCCTTTATTTAAATCTCCCTGTCGAATTCGTGATCCGAGTTCAATCGACTCTCGTGAAGTCGACGCGCCAAAAATGCTCAAGGGCTCAATCGTTTCCGTGCCAATGTATCTCTTTCTCAATTTTTCCACGATTTTGAAAACGTCGCCGCGCGAGAATCAGCAGGGAGACGAGACAAGCGAAACCCCCCGATGGCGTGATAGAAGTCGATGTGTGGTTCGGTTCTGATGGAGCATGTGATATGTGTTTTCCAGGGTACAGCAAAACCTGCATGCCTACTGTAAGACAGATAGTTGACTGTCTCGTTGCTGCTCGACCCATGCCAATCCGATGCGGCCCCTGCCTTACTGCTAAACGTACTAATACTGCTACTAACAATCGCGGTAGTAACGGCGCCAGTCGCGTTAGTAGCACGGCTAACAGCAACAACATCAACAGCTACATCAACAACAACAAGAATGTACACGCCTACGAGAACATTCAGAGCTTTAGTATACGCGAGAATGTCCCGATCGATTGCGCGACCAGCCGCGACTAGGATTTATGTTTATCGCAGTGCTGGGGAGGCTTGGTGGATTCCGTGACTTTGGTTTCAATCTTAAGTTCGGTCAGGGAAAAAAAAATAAAAAGCTGGAGGAAATTTGAGTTTTAAGAGTCGATATTAAATTTTGAATTCGTTCGATGGAAAACGGGAATACGATTTCCGTAGCTCGAGTTGAGAGTTGTTTGAATTTTAATTTTAAATTCGGTCGGGAGAAAAAGAGGAACGTGGAGGAAATTTGAATTTTAAGAATCGATATTAAATTTTGAATTCGTTCGATGGAAAACGGGAATACGATTTCCGTGGCTCGAGTTGAGAGTTGTTTGAATTTTAATTTTAAATTCGGTGGGGAGAAAATTAGGAACGTGGAGGAAATTTCGTTGGTTTGGATTGTGAACTCGTGAAACTTCAATTTTAAGAATTGAAATTGAATTTTAAATTGATTCGAGTGGGAATGGAAATACGAAAGAATATTTCGTGGCTTGAGTTGTGAGTTCCTTGAATTTTAATTTTAAGTTTTGAACTTGAATTTTTAAGAATCTGAAATTGAATTTTCAACTTTGATTGTTTTTAATATATTTTTTTTTTTTTTTTAGAAATGGTAAGGAGCATACGCTGCAGTAAATATATATAGATGGGAGCTTTTAATTTTTTATATATATATGCTTCGAATGTGAAAAAAATAATAACTTGTACCTGGATTGATATAAAATTTAAGAGCTTTAAAAGACATTCGTAAATTGTATTGTTTTTTCTGAAATACAATAATCAGAGAAAAGGTTGAAAAATATATAGAAAGATGAAGATATATATATTTATATAAATTTTGTTAATGTTTAATAAATATTTATTTTATCTTCGATCGAAAGATACTCTTGTTATCGATAAATAATTTTGAGAAAATTAATTCTTCTATTTACGAAAAATACTCATAGAAATTATAATTTTAAATAAATAAATATTTTCCCCGGCACTGCTTGTTTCTCAAACAATCTTTTTATTTTCTTTCGATCTATTTTTTCGTACACAGATCGTGTTTTTCAACGTTACAACTCGAAATATTTCTTTACATTATTAAAGCTAACAGAATTAACAAATTATTGTCTATTTTATCACATGAATAGCGTTATTCTAGTCATGTATCATAAATTGTGTGTCTATTATAGCAGCAGTTACCATTTTGCAATGTCCGCTACAATCCTAGTCGCAGTGGATATTGCGTAGTATCTTTGGCGGTGTGTAATTTCAATTTAATGACACGCCAATGGAAACGACATCTGCTTTGGTACTTGTTTCGGTCAATTTATGAGTGTCGTTTCGCAAAGAAATCAATGGTCATGCGAACACGCAGTAAAATACGCAGGTTAGAAATTACAGAGCCAATTTTGCGTCTGGTTTGATTCGATGTTTCGGACGTTTTTACGTTGCCAATTTTTAATTCCTTTTTTAACCCTTTAACGTCTACGAGTTCATTTCTCTATCGGCATTTATAATCTTATTTCTAGCTTGGAAAAAAGTTTTAATAAACTCTGTTGGAATCTTCGGACGCCATTTTGAAAGCAGATGCCGAAGATGGCCGTTATTAAAGATTTATTAAAAACGGTTCAACAGGAAGAAATAAAATTTTTTTTTTTAATTATTCAGACTTCAAAGGGTTAAGACAATTATCAGATTGATTTATTCTTAAGAAATTGAGAGGATGATAGTCGAATTAAAGTTTACTCGAACGTTCTGTTAGATCAAACAGCATTTTTTCGATGGTTCTGTAAAATAGTGACGATTTAGCGAGAAAGAAAGCATTTTAGCGTCTCCTAGATGCAAGGACGGATTTATAAGAGGAAATCAAAAAGATAATCGATACATATTTTATATACGTTGGCAAGGGAGGAAGGATGAGAGGATGAGTGAGAGAGAAAGAATGTTTGAAACTGGGAAGCGTGAAAAGAATTCGACGTGTTTGGCGCGCTTCAATCACTCATACTTTAAAAACAATTTTTTTTTTTTTCTATCTACGTGTAAAAAGATTGTTTGTAAAGATTAGTCTACGACTGGTTAGATGATAAATTGTCGAAGAATGATTTTGCTACCTGTTTTTTCTTAACTGTAACCTGTAACGCGTTGATCTTTGCACTCCAACTTTTTTTTTTTCTTTTTTTCTTTCTTGACTTAATCTTTTCCACAGTACTTGGAACGTATAAAATATTCCACAGGATTTTATCATTTTTATTTACTTTTCTTGCGTTGTAACGTGCAAAGTATCCTTTAAAACTGTTACTATTTTTTGAAGTATAGTATGCTTTACGAAAAATTCAATATTAATTAATCTTCTTTTATTACACGTGTCTTTACCTTGAAATACTACCGGAAGCTTCTCAATATTTTCCTTCAAACAGTATAATGAACACGTGTGTCGCGAGCGAGATGAAAAAAAAGTTGCACGAACCGAGATATGAAATATTACCACATTTCCATTATTTATCTGATTTATATTCAGCTAATTATCACCTGTTTAGACGCGTATACTGTACTTTAAAGAATAAGATACTTCTAAATCAAAGAAGCAATGATTTTGTAAAATCCAAGAGTTTAACGTTTCATAAAAATCGGATTACGTGTATTATAATTAGCTGACAAGTACTTCTCGATTCAAATGGCACATGTTTTGATCGATGTCTGTTGTATTAATTAAAAGTAGAAGTGAATTTATATGAGCCACGAGAACATTTAATATTTAAATTAATTCTGATTAAAAAGAAAAATTCTACAGAAGAGATCTATTTATATGCAACGAGCGACTGTAACAACAGCCGCATCTTTAAAAGCATTAGCAGGCCGCAAAAAGTTACGGACTGTAATTAAAAGTTGAAAAATCTCGGTATTTTATAAAAATATATATATATATATATCTAACAAGTTCCTTGCGAGTAATTAAAATTTAAAATCATCCGGCAATTTATAAACTGAACAAAGTTACTCGACGTAGCTCTCGTCGAGCTGAAAAAGATTTTATTATTATTTATCATGGATCGTAATAATCTTCTGAGTGTCCGACAACTTTCTTTTTTTTTTTCATTAAAAAAAAATCGCGTTGACCGCAGTTTTCTAAATTTTAGTCTCGTTAACTATTCGTAAAAAAACAATTTTAATTCGAATAACGAATAACTTTTAATTCACCGCAAACGAATAATATTAGGTTATTCCGTGAGTAATGCAAATATTTTTTTCCTTTCGAAAAGTGGGAAAAGAAATTTTTTTTCTTTTCTATAATTTAGAAAGCGTACTATTCTTCTCACAATTTTTTTCGGTTCCTATTTCCCGATTTTTTTAAGTATATGAATTGTGGAACGATCTATTTTAATTAAATAAGAATTTATTAAAATATTTATTCGTTATCTGTTATTAAAATAACACGATACTTAGCATCTTTATTACTCAGAGACATGGTTATTAAAAATTATTAGATCCATTACTATCGAAACAAAACATCCGACAAAAAAGAATTCGTTTGAACAATTATCTTCAATAAATACTTATTCAAAACAGTTGTCATAATACTCGACTTCGAACCCGTTGGAGTGCAGAGTTCAAGCGCAGCGTGCTTCTATTTAAGAATAGTACTCGACAAACAAATTTTCCCTCAAGCATTCTACTGAATAATAACCGTTTTTTTGTTCTTCGTTCAACTTAAGAGCAATTGAGAAATGACGCGAAGAATATCGTAGAATTTTAGAGCTTAGATTTAATTGCGACCTCGCTGATTTGTTTCGTGATCTCTCACCTAAGTGCCAGGCAATTTCGAGTTACGTCGAATATCGCGTGTTTTATTTCGAACCGATCATCGAACCAACTCTGTGCTATCAATATTTAACACAAACCTGTCATTGTTAAAAATCGTCTACCGAACAACGCTTGAAACGCGATATTTACTTTGGTTCTCCGAAACGCGTATTTTGCTACTTTTCACTCTTTGTTCCTCAATGACATTCCAGAATCGATGGTCGATGTGACGTATCCCAGTAGAATTATCGATAAATATACTCCAGCCTAAGAGCGAGTTACGAATAATAAAGAAAATAAATAAAAATAAAATAAAAAAAAAAAAAAAACAAACGTAAAGAAAAGTTCACACGTATAGTTCGCACGTTGTATATGTTTGTATACTATGTTAATCTCCGATAATAGTGAGTGTCGTAAACACATGTATATCTGTGAAGCAAAAAAAAAAACAAAAAAAAAAAGAAATAAATAAATAAAAACGGTGTAAGAGGAGATCAATAAATGAGAAACGAAATATATTTCATCGATGCCAAAACTGATCTCATTTAATCTGCCTATTTACAATTGTTACTCTCATTTTAAGCACTCGATATCGAATCGAGTCGCGATGAGATGATTTCTGTCTGATGATTACATTTTTATAGATCAAGCCTCGATACGGACTGTTTTGACGTGGTCCCAGAGCAATAGAAAACGAGAAATTCCTACGAAGAATAAGAGTACGAGGTAATTTGTCTACGACACATTCCGTTCCACAACATTCTTTTTCTTACTTATTTATTAACAATCAATAACTCGCACAACTTCTACTCGCGTAACATTCTTATTTTACATTAGAATCATAATATCTAGAGAACAATGTTCACTTTCTGCACGTCCAAACTTGCGGTACAAACGAAGTTTATCACAAACGCAGTTCGGACTCTCTAACGTGGTCCTTCGCTTAAATTAAAAATATTTCTGGTTGTTATATAGAATAGGATCCATCTCGACGATTTTTATCACATTGGTGATTCTAATATTAAAAATGTATGCAAATATATTTTTAACAGCACACGTTGTATCATTTCGAATAATTTCACAATCCACAACTCTAATATTTAATAATTACTTATACAATAACAAGTGTAATTTATCTGTTCGCTTCGTGCAAACATTTCATACTAAATAATTAAAAAATAATCCACGGTAACATGAATTGCATCAAATCTGTAAAAGTAATTACACGTACGATATTCCACAGAACCAAGATTATTAAAATCGGCGAGATGAATTCCGTTCTGTATAATTAATATATACCCTTACGAACTATTTCGGAAAAATATTACAATTTTACAATTCATATAAAAACACGATTCCCCTTGACTATTCTGCTACGAACTAACGCTATGTTGGATTTAAAACAAATCAACCCTGTGAAGCGCGTAAAAAAAGAAAACATTCTTTCTCACTATTGCACAAACAGCGTGCTTCTTACGTTTTCATTTCAATGTTTCTGTTTCTTTTCTTTTTCTTTTTTTTTTCTCACAATAATTTTTACGTTTTCGACCTCAGTTGGAACAGACAGAGAGATATGAGGCTCAGAATCCACGCAGAGACCACTAAAAATCCTGTGTACACTTCCGATTCGTGTACAGAGGACCCTTTCTCCATAAGTGTCCTCAATGAAATCCCTGGCGTCGTCAACGGCAGAGTTAAACTAAACCATCGGAGAAACTTCGGCATTCCCTCGATTGGCCAAATCACTCCTTGAAAATTAGAAGAAATCCTTAATTCCGTAATTATTCCACGTAATTATCCATACATCGGTTCTCCTCTACTCTTTATACAGGTACTGTAATTTTCTTTCTATTCTTGCTCACGCATTCCATCATTTGTAAATATATAATTACCAACAATTAAATTAATCAATGATCCAATCGATCGGATAAATCATAAATCTAAATAATTTTGATTCTACTGTGCTATTTTCTTTCTGAAATAAATTGCAACGATGAATAAAAAAAGAAAAAAGAAATTCGATCACTCACCACAAAGAAGAATCAGTGGATAAAAGGTTCCCACCGACACATAATTGACCAGTTCGTGCGAGGTGCACATCACTGATATCAGAAAGCCTGTAAATAATTTTTTGAAGTCATTGTTCCTAACTATTCATTCACACACTGTCGACACAAGAACTACCGACTATTGAATATTAATAATTAATTATAATCTATTATAATAGATTTATTACATTATAATATATTATATTATAAATCTANTTTTTTTTTTCTCACAATAATTTTTACGTTTTCGACCTCAGTTGGAACAGACAGAGAGATATGAGGCTCAGAATCCACGCAGAGACCACTAAAAATCCTGTGTACACTTCCGATTCGTGTACAGAGGACCCTTTCTCCATAAGTGTCCTCAATGAAATCCCTGGCGTCGTCAACGGCAGAGTTAAACTAAACCATCGGAGAAACTTCGGCATTCCCTCGATTGGCCAAATCACTCCTTGAAAATTAGAAGAAATCCTTAATTCCGTAATTATTCCACGTAATTATCCATACATCGGTTCTCCTCTACTCTTTATACAGGTACTGTAATTTTCTTTCTATTCTTGCTCACGCATTCCATCATTTGTAAATATATAATTACCAACAATTAAATTAATCAATGATCCAATCGATCGGATAAATCATAAATCTAAATAATTTTGATTCTACTGTGCTATTTTCTTTCTGAAATAAATTGCAACGATGAATAAAAAAAGAAAAAAGAAATTCGATCACTCACCACAAAGAAGAATCAGTGGATAAAAGGTTCCCACCGACACATAATTGACCAGTTCGTGCGAGGTGCACATCACTGATATCAGAAAGCCTGTAAATAATTTTTTGAAGTCATTGTTCCTAACTATTCATTCACACACTGTCGACACAAGAACTACCGACTATTGAATATTAATAATTAATTATAATCTATTATAATAGATTTATTACATTATAATATATTATATTATAAATCTATATTAATTTGTAACCGGAGAGTTAGATATTATAGATGTTTTTTTTTTTATAAAATATAGGTTTATTTATAGATGTCTTTTATAGAAAATCACGGAAGATCCTTAAAAATGCAACGTTGTGAATTTATAAAAATTCTATAAAAAAAATTCTATTAAAAAAGTCGTTTCGACCACTTCGGTAGTTCTGGTGTTAAATTTCAATTATAGTTTAGCGATTTATTGGGTGTTCCGTATCAATATTCATTTGTACGCTTACCATATAACATTCCGCAAATTCCTTCGAGCATAACCAACGAAATTACCGCGGTCACTGATCCCTTGCACTCGACGTCGAAATAGAGAAACCAGATGCACATTGCCACCGACACTTGAATGACAATTATCATAATTTGTGATATCAGGTGGGTGATTAAAATCTCCGCCGTGGTGACACCTGTTTTACATAAGCGCATAAATTATATATTAATGAATTATTCGTGAATGATACGCTTAAATTCATCGGTTATTGTTAAAAAATTTTATAGATCCATTTTTTTCCTTTCTTTGTTTTTACATTTAATGATCAGAGCGCGCATAGGTTGCGCTCGGATACGCGGAAGACAAGAAATAATTAACGTTGTTTTGATAATCGATTATTCAAGGATTTTGAGCAAACACGACTTGAAATGTTTGTACGAATAATTATTTCACATTCGTGCACATGACGTTGCGATATTAAAATCAGCCACGTTTAATTAAAAACGCATTACTTAACGAATGTACAATAAGCGTGTTAAAAAATGCAAATCCTTTTAATGCAAACGTTAAATAAACGATTAAAATTGTGAAAAAAACATGCGAGTGATGCAATAGATTCTAAAGTCTGACAGACAATACAGAATGAAGTTTGGAATCATACGATGCTTGTTCATTAACGTACAGCTGTGTAAATCCATTATAAACCAGGAACAACATCTGTTTGGAAAAATACTTCCTTTGTTTCGCTGGTTTAACACTAGAACTATCAAAGTGGTCGGAACGATCTTACAGAAATTTTATTAATTTTCTCTGGTACATTTTTAGCAATCTTTTCGTGATTCTATATCGAAAATGTTGATGCAGATTTGTCTCGCGTTATCGTTTCATTTTTATTTCTACTGTGCAGATAAATATATTTCGATCATTGGTAGTTCTAGTGTGCAAGCAATTCTCTTAGCTAAATTATTTATGTTTCTTCTAAAAACCTTTTGAATGTTAATTACAGTATTAAAAAATTACCTTGAACTAGGATTCTGTCCCATACTCCTGAATGACGATCGGTTATCATTATGCTTGAACATATCGATGTTGCCAAAACGAACAACATCCTGAAAAAATGTAGATATACTTAGATTGATATAAAAAAAAATATATACATAGGAGAAAAATTGTAATTTTTAGAGAAAACTTACGACAATATAAACGGTGGGGCAACGAACGATCTGAAATTTTGGTTTTTGCTACCAAAAATCGGTGTTTCGAACTGCAACGTTAAAAAATTGTATTAATATTATCGTTGATTGTTTAGAAATATTGATTCAATATACGTACGTGTATCGGTACGTTGGCCTGTTTCGGAGAAATTCTACAGTCCTTCATAACATTCTCATACTCGTCCAAAAAATTTTCCAACAGTGTTTTCTGTACGTACAAAGCGATTTGTCTGTCTGTAAAATATTAAGACGCAAAGAACAAAAAGGTGATTGTACCTCGAAAAAGAAGAAAATAGAAAAAATCTCTTGCAACTCGTACGCGATGTGTTAATTGTTATATTATCACGTACCTGGAGTGTGCATAGAAACTTGAATCTGACTTGTTGAAATAGTCTCGTCGGACGCCTCAAACAAGTTTTCCAATTTTCTTTCCAAAGAGTACGAAAAATTCCTATTAAAATGCATTATTCCGACACTTTTGTGCTTCGAAATATCTCGCACCGCTTCATCGTAGCTATCGTAGTACATCTGAAAATGGAACGTGACTAACAATTATTACATTCCTCTTTAGAATTACCGTTTCAAGATTCCAACGATAGCATTTCTTTTTTCTACGCTCTGTATAAACGGCGATAAAGCAATATTGGGATAATAAAAATGGAAACTTTACTGTTGCAGACTTTTATTGAGTGATATAAAATATAAAAATGCTAAATTTTCGACCTACATTTATTCTTATTATGAAAATTATAAAAATATAAAAATTTAGCTATACAGTAGTATTACTATTACATACTACCTTTATTATCATTATATACTATTCAAATAGTATTTTTTATTTTACTTTGAATACTATTGTACTATTTAAATAGTATTTTCTATTTTACTCTGAATACTATTATATTATTTTAATAATATTTTCTATTTTACTCCGAATACTATTGTACTATTTAAATAATATTTTCTATTTTACTCCGAATACTATCGTACTATTTAAATAGTATTTTCTATTTTACTCTGAATACTATTATATTATTTTAATAATATTTTCTTACATTATTCAGAATTCATTTAAATTTCTCAGCATATTTTAAATCCCTACAATTATTACTTGATAATAATTAAAATAATCCCCAACCCTACTCGAAACATAAATACTACTTACGCACCTTCTTCAGAAGAGAGCCATTTATACCCTCTATGAATCTACAGCTAAGATCGACGAAGTTACACGTCTGTTCTATCTCGTCGTACGTAACGTTGCCTTGATTTCTTCCATAATTACAGTTCCCTGCCTCGTCGTTCACGATGAATATCGACCGCTCTTTCGGGTCCCCGCCAATCGCGTTGAAAAACAGTATCATTTCCAATATTGGCAGAATAATTGAAAACAAGACTCCTCTGGAAGAAAAACAGACGCGTCAGCTCGACCTTTGTCTCCTTCCTTGTCCAAGCTAATAAACAATTATCGCATCAATTACCCTGGATGACGCACAAATTGAAGCGCATTCTTAACGAGTAAAGCCTGACACCTCTTCGAGCTGCTACTTCGCAATTGTCTGTGACTCTGCAACGTCATTTAATTCATTACTTCTGTCAACTGATACGATCATTAAACAACATTATTAATCGGTATTTATCAGAATTTAAAGAGTAAATGATGACAAAAAAAATATATTATGTTTGACGCAACCTGTTCTGTGACTCACTAACATTCTAATTGATCTGTTTAATATTCTCTTCTTATACATATTTTAGTTTTCCCCTTCGTGAAAATGCATGATTGAAGGAGATTTAAGGTGACGCGCAGAACACGAAAATGGACACTTAACACATTGACGACGATTTAGGAATTTTTATTAACCGAATCTGGAGAGTCGCTAGCTAGAGTTGAGAGGTCAGAGTAGTCGAGTACAGAGAATTTTAGGGAACCGAACGGTTTTATGTTTCTTGTTGAGTTTATAATTTACAAGCTGTTCCTTCTGCTTAAATGTAATCAGTTATTATTCTGTTAATTATTTCTATCTGTTTCTAAATCAGCCTTCTTACGGTGTAAGATGCTTTTGAAACCAGAAGTGAAACCAGAATTTTTGCAATCTACTAAAAAATATTACATCAAAGTATTTGTTGTTTCAGTTACACTTTGTTATTTTATGAATATGTTTTTAAATATTTAACGAAGCTAAAATAAAAACGAAAAAAATAAATAGCACAAATAGGTTCGTCTTAAGAATATTCTTCCTTTCTTAGAAACGTTTCTTACTTTTAGTTCATCGTTTCAATGTTTTATGGTAGCGATTTGCTTTTCTTCGAAGCAGAAAATTTGTTTGAAGAAACACCGTTTGAATTAACCTGAAAGAACGTAGCAGAATCGATAAAAATTTGCACTATGGTCAGATCAAAGGCTCGTGTTCTTTTTTACTTGTTCGTTTATTTTTATCGGTCAAGTGTAACGTAAAATGGGAATCGTTAGTATTTAAACATGCTAGCCTTTACCTCATTTTTTCCCAATGCCAACCGCTGTTTGACGAGCTTAGAGAAAAAAAAATGGACAAAATCGATGTAAACTGACCTGAATACCTCGGAGTTTTACATGGATAATTAACACAGACAAGCGATTGGCAGCTGTCGAAGAAGAATAGCTGTATTACTAAGAATGTGAAGCGAACTAGGTGTTTTAAAAGCAATGTGCAACCTATCAGAGAAATGATGATAAAATATACCATAAAATAACCAGTAACCCAAAGGAACCCACAACTTTCCTTTATTTTTTCAGAAAATTATCGAATTTTATCATCAGTGAAGCAATTGTAATCAATTTTGATACACCTTTTTGAAAAAGTTGTATGATGGATAAAAAGATTGTTCAATAACCGACGAATGAAAATTCTTGTTTCTCCATTTTGGTAAAAGTATTTCGTACATCTTTGAAAATTTTCAAAAATCAATTAATAAAAAAAAAAAAAAAATAATAATAATAATTCGACCACTTTCTACCGATAAATTGAAAAAAAAGTATATGCTAAAGGATTAAAAAATATTATATCACCTTTGTCCCGTAATCGGCACGGAAAGAATCAATTGTAACGAAGTCATTTATTTCCGAGGAGGAATTAGTATTCAAACCAGAATTTCTATTCTGCACATGCAATTGACTCAAGTTCAAGAAAGCCTCCTCCAGGGACTCGGTGTTACACTGCTCCAATAAATCACTCGGCGATGATTCAGCCAACAGTTGTCCGCGTCTCATTAATCCAATCTGAGAATCATAATAGTGGCATTATCATACACGGCGAGCATTGTCTTATCACGTTGACTCGCTTTAAATACAGTAGACAGACGTCTCTTCGCTGCAGTTGTATGGAAATTTGAATATTTACGTCAAAGAACGATCCATTCAAGAATTTCTTCTGAATTAACTTGACTTGATTAAAAATTATCGAGAAGTATCTTAACCCTCTATGGGAGACTTAAAAGTTACAAACCGATGTATCTATATTTAAAAAAAATTAATTTTGTTTAGTTATCGCTGCACAATATCTACGGTAAATTATTGGTTTAAATATTTTCAAATCAAAGTGAAAAACTGTAATAAAATTTTTTCTCCGATAATCAGACAAAATTCGGGCTGTAGAGGGTTAATAAAGAAATTAGCTACTTATGTATATAAAACTTTGAAGATATTTAATTATTACGGTTAACAGAAGTAGAAGAAAATTTGTAAATTTCCCATTTATAAGCTTTAATTGCAAAATTAACTATCATTCGTGTGATTTATTAATTTATGTTTATGTTAATGCAAACTTCATAATTTACGCGTATTATGTAACACTTTACCGACCGGTTCATTCGAGCGCGGATATTNCAGACAAAATTCGGGCTGTAGAGGGTTAATAAAGAAATTAGCTACTTATGTATATAAAACTTTGAAGATATTTAATTATTACGGTTAACAGAAGTAGAAGAAAATTTGTAAATTTCCCATTTATAAGCTTTAATTGCAAAATTAACTATCATTCGTGTGATTTATTAATTTATGTTTATGTTAATGCAAACTTCATAATTTACGCGTATTAACACTTTACCGACCGGTTCATTCGAGCGCGGATATTTCGCTAACACCGGCTCAGTTTTGGCTATCGTGCGGAATTATAAGCTCTTATTCTTGCAACTTTGTTTTTAAATCGAAATTCGTGAGGGTGCTTGGTATATCGTTTCTCTTATTGTAAGGTAATTAAATTGAATAAAGTTTTTAATTTTCATAATGTTATTATTAATCAGCAATCGGTGAATAAACGTTGGTTGTAAAAAGCCGATTAATAGGCTCCCGGTTGGTAAAGTGTTAAATTATTCCAATACTTAACCTTTGTGATCTCCGTCTAGCCCGGTAAATTAATTAACTAATAAAACACAAACGAGTGTTTTTGTTTACCTTGTTAGCCTGTTTCGCTTCTTCGATGTAATGCGTTGTGATTATCACTGTGGTGCCTTCCTCTTGCGTGATCTTCACCAAATGATTCCAAATACTGCGCAAACAATCCTCGTTTACGCCACTGTCCTTTGACTCGCGTTAAGAAAGATAGATAAGGAAATGAAAGTGTACTTGCTTGTCCCTTAAAACTGGATCTAAACCTACAGTGGGCTCGTCGAGGATCAATAATTCGGGTTTGTGAAGCAAAGCTGCTGCAAACGACACTCTTCTCTGCTGGCCACCGCTCATGTTTTTCACCAAACGACCTCTTGGCGGTAGCTGAAGCAGATCCTTTAGGAACATGTACGTTTCCTCTGAAAAAAAAAAATTTTGTTTTCTCCCAAGAATAATCGAGACGCCTATGAAGCTATAGAAACTCACAACCGAAGAAGAAACTACCAGTCGGTCTTTGAACAATTTTTTTTACAACACACTTTACATATTTCAAACATTCATCCAATTAAAAAATCAGAGGAACCGCAGACGAATTTTTTGAACAATTCGCGGATCAAATTGTTTCTAACAATCATTTTCAGAGTCTGTCTAAACTTTATTTTCCATAATACCTGTAGAAAGAATATATTTAACCCTGCCACGAAGCTCAGCTTATTTTCGATCCCATCGCGTTCTCATTTTTTAAATTTTACGTTACAACTGTGTTTTTCTTAAAAGCAGAGAACTTTGTTTGAAGAAGTGATAACACGATCGGATCGAGGTAATCTAGAAGACCGTAGCAGGGTTGAATTGGCAAATTACCGATCGTGAAATCATCCAGGCCATTAATTCGTCCAAAGAAGTAAAGTGCGCCCATCATGGAGAATTCATTGACCAACGAAATATCCTGCGGCATATAACCCACCCGAGGTCCTGGAATTCCCGATTCACCGTCTCCTGGTTTCCCACCGAGCACCCAAATGTCACCGCTGTCTAATTTTCGTACCCCAACCACGCAAGACAGTAAAGTAGTTTTGCCGCAGCCACTGGCGCCTAATAAGCCATATCTGTGCGGAACAATAATTAACATTGAATCGTTTGACATTAATTCTCTATTAGGTACATTAACACAGACAGCAGGGATGAAATTACAGAAGAGATGGTCCAAATACGAGCTAGTTGAATTATCGAGTCATGTTAATGCGTTCGTTGGCGTGAATTTACATTTTTATAGATACTTTTACTGCCAAATTTTTTTTAATTAAAATTACTGCGGTATTATAATAAACGATTACATGTTTATTTTAGATAGAATAAAACGGAAATAGTTCGACGTGGATGTAGCTCGCAGTGTTTGAGTCCTTCATTCTTCGGAGTCAACGCCAATCTTTCTTTTTGATCATTCTCGAAAAAATCCTCGTTCTCCCTCTGCTCTCGCCACGCATTCATCATTCTCGCCTACAAATCACCTTTAACCCTTTGACTACGGCAGACTTTGGCACGCACTGGCCGTACTGTACGGTACGAATTCACTCGCGACGTCCACTGGGTAGGGCGAAATTTTTATTTAGACATGCATTTCTGAAGAAGTATATTAAAATATTCAAAATATTGAAAAATTTTTAAACGGACGAAACAAGCGAAATTTGATTTGGACGCCAATAGGCGTCAACAGTACCGTGATGTTAACATGTGTCTAACGCCAATAAGCGTCAACAGTAGTCAAAGGGTTAAAATCACTCGCCAGCTCTTAGGTCTGGTCTTCGTCAGTCTCTTTCTCTTTTATGGTCCTGTCTTTGGAAATATCCACCGCTTTGTCCCAAACTAGGATGCTTATAATATTTAATTTTCTTTAAATTTTAAAGAAGTGATTATAAGTATTACATCAAGAGGCAATATTTCTTGCATTCGCACAAATTTAAATAGCAAACCTTTGCCGTGTTCTTCTACACAGTTTCGTAAATTATGCGTGTTCTTCGGCTAAGCGTCTCGCTGAGAACCAGCCGTCGAGAATGTGTCAAGTGCCTTACTCTATCAAGGATACGGTGAAACGAAAGGGTATGATTTATTAACGAAAGAAACTGGGAAGATGGAGACCGACATTTGTTATTTCTATGCGTTACACTGTTGTATCTTAACCCTCTATGGGACCGTGTGGCTTAAAAGTTCCAAACTGATGTATCTATATTTTAAACAATTAATTTTGTTTAGTTATCGCTGCATTATTAACACTAGAACTACCAAAGTGGTCAAAATGACCCATTCATAATTTTTTATAGAAATTTTATAAATTAACTATGGCATCTCAGAGACAATTTTCCGCGATTTTCTGTTAAAAATTTAGACAAAGCTTTGTTGACCTTGCATTGCGTATTTTTTTTATATACCTTTCATTATGATTTTTTCGGTAGAAATGTGTTAAATAGTGTTAAATTTGATTACTATATTACCGTAGCGGCACCACGATCCACCTACAGTAATTATTAGTATAAAACATTTTCAAATCAAAGTGAAAAACTGTAATCGTAATTTTTTCTCCGATAAGCAGACAAAATTCGGGCTATAAAGGATTAAAAAAATCTTGAACGAGTTTGGGAATAAATCCTGAAATAAAAGCGCCAGCACGTATTCAGACAATCTCTTCTATCGTTTAAGAAAAAAGCAGCGTTTAATTTAAAATGTATCTTTTTATCTTATCCTGTGTTTTACTCACATACAGCCTTTAGGAACGTTCAGGTTCAAACCGTCCAAGACGACGGACCCACTTCCGTATTGTTTCCTGGCATCCCTGATGACGNAAATATTCAAAATATTGAAAAATTTTTAAACGGACGAAACAAGCGAAATTTGATTTGGACGCCAATAGGCGTCAACAGTACCGTGATGTTAACATGTGTCTAACGCCAATAAGCGTCAACAGTAGTCAAAGGGTTAAAATCACTCGCCAGCTCTTAGGTCTGGTCTTCGTCAGTCTCTTTCTCTTTTATGGTCCTGTCTTTGGAAATATCCACCGCTTTGTCCCAAACTAGGATGCTTATAATATTTAATTTTCTTTAAATTTTAAAGAAGTGATTATAAGTATTACATCAAGAGGCAATATTTCTTGCATTCGCACAAATTTAAATAGCAAACCTTTGCCGTGTTCTTCTACACAGTTTCGTAAATTATGCGTGTTCTTCGGCTAAGCGTCTCGCTGAGAACCAGCCGTCGAGAATGTGTCAAGTGCCTTACTCTATCAAGGATACGGTGAAACGAAAGGGTATGATTTATTAACGAAAGAAACTGGGAAGATGGAGACCGACATTTGTTATTTCTATGCGTTACACTGTTGTATCTTAACCCTCTATGGGACCGTGTGGCTTAAAAGTTCCAAACTGATGTATCTATATTTTAAACAATTAATTTTGTTTAGTTATCGCTGCATTATTAACACTAGAACTACCAAAGTGGTCAAAATGACCCATTCATAATTTTTTATAGAAATTTTATAAATTAACTATGGCATCTCAGAGACAATTTTCCGCGATTTTCTGTTAAAAATTTAGACAAAGCTTTGTTGACCTTGCATTGCGTATTTTTTTTATATACCTTTCATTATGATTTTTTCGGTAGAAATGTGTTAAATAGTGTTAAATTTGATTACTATATTACCGTAGCGGCACCACGATCCACCTACAGTAATTATTAGTATAAAACATTTTCAAATCAAAGTGAAAAACTGTAATCGTAATTTTTTCTCCGATAAGCAGACAAAATTCGGGCTATAAAGGATTAAAAAAATCTTGAACGAGTTTGGGAATAAATCCTGAAATAAAAGCGCCAGCACGTATTCAGACAATCTCTTCTATCGTTTAAGAAAAAAGCAGCGTTTAATTTAAAATGTATCTTTTTATCTTATCCTGTGTTTTACTCACATACAGCCTTTAGGAACGTTCAGGTTCAAACCGTCCAAGACGACGGACCCACTTCCGTATTGTTTCCTGGCATCCCTGATGACGATCGCATGTTGCTGCACCATTTTGCGAGGCTTCAATTAAAAACCGTCTGCAACATATATTAGTGACATAACTTGTAAAATTGTATAAACTGCTTGTGCAACAGAGGTCTTCAAGTTGTAACTTGTGAATTGATTAATATTATTAGTTGGTGAATTATTGTGCAAGAAATAAAGAAATACCGCGAGAGAAGTTTGAAATGATTTAAAATCTCTGAAGTACACTCTCTCGCTTTCGTGAGATGCGTCGAACATGATTCACAGAATCCGTTTATGGATCTTGCAAGATGATGTAATTATTTCTCTTTTTTTCATTTTTTTTCCCTTTTTTTTTAATTATATTCGTTACTTTTTTTTCTTCTTTTTTTTTTGTCAAATGCAATTGCTAATTTCTTATGTATTTCATAAATGTCATATATGATTTACCAGGTACGAAATAGTGGTTGTGGGATTTAATAGCAGTCGCGGTATGTTTCATTAGAAATGTTTTTTTTTTGCAACCAACTGAATATAAAGGTATTGGTTATTAGGTATAGAATTACAGCTTTTGAAATTCCAACACGGATCGCTAATAGATCCACTGTGCAACGTTTTTCTTGCTTGGTTGACGGAATGAAAGACTGCTGCTAAATTTATTGACAATCTTGAGACAACTCTAAGCATCTAAATATATAACCAAGTAATTAACCACGAAATCAAATATAATAAAATTCAATTACTGTCTCCAAGAAATCTAGAAAAAATTTAGACAGGTATACAAAATTGCTAAAATTTTACTGAATTATTTCATTCCTAGAGTTGTTTTAGTTTGCTATTCTGAATATTTCGAAGACCGTTTGAGATACAAAAAGTATTTCAACGAGGTTACAAGAAGTCAAGGAATAACATCGTAAAATGCAGATAGAGTTAAGATCAGGCAAAGGTTGCATACATTTTATCAAAACGATATACAATATTCAATGCATTAATCGATGCAGCTCATAATTTCCTGTTTATAACTTAAAATTCATTGTTTTAGAGGATATTTTAATTTCAGTTCCATTTAATTCAACATTATTTCACAAAACAAAGTTTCCCCTGACATTTATCACTAGAACCACCGACGATTTAAGTGTGCCTATTTCTACCAAACAATTAAAAATAACAGATACTTAAAAAAATGTATAAAATCCAAAGAAAATAAATCTTTGTTCGTAAAAAAAAAAAAAAATACAAAAAAACGCAAAGAATTCTTAAAAGTGTGTCTTTGTAAATTTCTAAAAATTTATACGAGTCATTTTCACCACTTCGGTGGTTCTAGTGTTAAACAAAAACGTAGATACAAATATGAATGCTGTTACCGCTTCGCAATAATTGCAACAAATAATTGCAAGGATTTAAAATTCGATTTCTTAACGTTTCCATTTACACAGACGCTCGATGCTCTTTTTAAAGAAGAAGAAAGAAAGAAGACAGAAAAATCGTATCCATGCGTAAAATGCGTTCGTTTGTGACAACATATCCGTACGACGGTCTTAAGTAATCTTAAGTAATCCAACATTCCATGGTTCTGGATTTCTTGAGACCGTTGAACGTTTCATTAACCGGTACACCTGTTTCGCTCGTTCAACAAACTTGGTACTTTTAACATATTTATCTTTCACCGCTTTAAAAGGGCTCCTCCATGTGAATCTAGGACTAACGATCACGTAATACCGAACAGATCGTTCTTAACAAGGAATTTCGCCAAGGCCATTGAGCCTGTTCTTCCACTTACATTAGACAGGTGTTTTCTTCTTGCAAATGGTCTGTTCGAAAGGTTCTTCGTATAATTTTATACGCACCCTTCTATTTTCTTGGACCATGGACTTTCGATTGGATTTAGAGAAAATATATACATTTTCGGTTCCCTTTTTCTCTCTCTTTAATCGTGGCTCTTGTAAAATAGAAATACGAATAACTTTTTATTTTGTGTATAATAATTCATTTTACTTTCAAATTTCCAATTATTCTTTTCTATATTTTACAAATTTCCTCTTTCTTAAGTTCTCTCGTGAATAATTCCACTGATCAGTTAACGTGGAAATTTCTGTGCCCCGAAAATCACGATTCTATCGGGGCTTTGCATTTTTTGTTTTCTCAGGGTGAAAACACCCTCTTTCTATTTTCCTATCATGTCTTGGAAATTATAGTAAGTATAAAAGAACTGTTAGAACGAAGATTAATAATAGTTATTTTTTGATCTGGTTTTTTGACGAGAAAATATAATCTCTTTTAACCCTCTATGGCTTTGTGTGACTTGAAAGTTACAAACTAATGTATCTATATTTTAAAAGTTAATTTTACTGTATAACGATACCACGATCCATCTACAGGAATTATTAGTTTAAACATTTTTAAATCAAAGTGAAAAACTGTGATCGTAATTTTTTCTCCAATAAGCAGACAAAATTCGGGCTATAGAGGGTTAAATAAAAATGATCGAGGAACACGCTTCTAATAATTTTATTCCAATTTTTGTCTTCTTTATAAACGAAGTTACTCGATTATCAGCGTGTATCATGATTAGTTCTCACAATCAAGGATTCATTGGATATTATAAATTTTTAAACGGAACACTCATTGGACAAATTCTTGTTGCGTTCCATCGTTACCCCCCGTCGCTTAAATTTCTGGTTCAGATAATTGCTTAATTACAATTAAAAGAGCATTGTTAGGAATTCGTGTCACACGGTCTCGATAATGTATATCGAAGGTAGACGGACTGAATAATAAATAGACGGGACCACCAGAGTGATTGATATTTAACGTGGGGACGATCCCGATCGGAATTCGTAATGAAAATTCCAGCAGCTCGTGTGAAACCTGTTTATATCTGCCTTTAACTGTTTCAACGTCATTGAACTCTTGTACCGCTCGTATATCGATCGATGGTGTGAACGTCTTTAGAGTAGAACAGTGTCACAAACGTTACTGTGTACCTTTTTACGTCGATCCGATAGAAAGGACCTTGCTAAATTCTATTTGAAACGAAAATAAAAGATAGATCGATTATTTAAATCTCTATATTGAAGACTTAAATTATTAGTAATGGTATAAATAAGATCATTTCTAATCAAATAAGATGTGTAATTTATGTTGATCAATGCTTTGTTTTTTCCCTTAACACGTTAACTGTCGAGTTGAACTGTCGAGTCCAGCTATGTTGTTATATGTTATTTCCAACTCATATGTTTTTTTTTTAATACTAGATTTACGAGACTCGATTAGATCATTTTGACAGGTTTATTAAAACACAGTTTTGAAAAAAAAAACAAGTTAATTGTACTTTAAACTAACAGAATGTTATTATCAGAGGCTTATTTAACACATTTATTTGTATACAAATTTCATTTTGAGTCTACATTTTTCATCCGTATGCTCGTTAATCTTAACCGCGAAATTTGAAATCCGTCAAATTAACGGGTTCAATTATTCTCAATTATATTCAATCTTATTGTATTCTGTTACGTGATATTAAAGTTACACAATTTGTTTTATGAACAAAGTTGCACCCCATTTTTTGCTCCGCGCCCATGAACGAGAATATTAACATATATTCTGGTCAATATAAATAATTTAAATAAAATCATTTCTTTTTAACATATAGCTCAGAAATATATAATCTAGATTCATTAGATAAAAAAAAAATACATTCTCTTCCTGCTTCCTAGGTGCGTGTTCACGAGGAAGGAGCGTAATATGGTTGCAATTTCCTCGGTAGCATGCGATGCAAAGTACTCGGAGAAAAAGCGAAACCTCCACGTGGAAGAACCGTTTATTCGATGATAACGCGAGACTGGTTGCGTCTACGCCTATACACTTTCTCACGTCTGAATTTGATTCCTTTTTTCAAACGCCATTTTACGGGTGCGTTATGAGCGCTTTCACCGTGTTCGGTCGACACGTGTTTTAATTCATTTTTAGCACGATCTTGACGAACGTTGGATCGGTTAAAGAAATTTGAAAAGAGATTTTTGTGGAACTGTTTGATGCGTAAAGCGATGTCAGGTTATATTTTTATTAACCCTTTGCACTCGAAGACTTTTTTAAGTTTCAAAGAGCTATTGCGAAAACTTAAAGTGTTCTTTTGGAGAGAAAAAAAGAAAATTATAAATGTTTACGATTTCTTATTTATTTGGTTAATTTACTTTTATTTTAAGATAAAAAAAGTGTTTGAAATGATGAAAATATAGAATATAATTAAAAATATAATCTGTGAAGAAAATTATGCAAGTCGCCATAGCGGCGACAGCCGAGTGCAAAGGGTTAAAAATTGAGGAATTAATTTTCATATCTTTTTTCTGATTTATTATTTTGTTTTTTGTTCAATAGTTATGAGCTTATAGTCACTTTTTCTCGTTACAATTTTTTACATAAAAGAAAAACTGAATTTAAGTATCTGATACAAAGCACTACTTCCGTGATAGCTTGGTGGCGATCATAATTTATGCATATTGTCCGCTAGGATATGAGATATAGGAAAAGTGTCCTTGTACATTTATGTATAATTCATGCGCAGGAATATCGTATGTATATCAATTTCGTTAAACGAGAAATATTTATCGAAGAACGTGAAGCATTGATCGAACAATTTTTTTCTAAGTACTTAATTGTCAATGAATATTTTTGTCGTTTTAAAATTTACTATTAGATAGCATAAGTGTATCATATAAATTTCAAAATTCTTTTAGAAAGTAAAAATGATTTTAAAAAAATGATTTAATTATTAAATCGAAGAGCAAAGCTGATCTAATTAATTTAACAATCCATAAAAAATAATTCAGTCCAAGAAGCTTCCAGAAAAAAATAACAAAAAGATCTATACGAAAAAGTTTCNAAATCACGAAAATCTGTGGTAACGCGCCTCAGAAATTTGTATTAAGTTATTCCAGTGTTAAATCGTGGAATTATGAAGACGTAACAAGGGACCCTCGACTCGCACCGAACCATAAACCGCTGCTTCGTTATTCACTCCACTCACCGTCAACAGGTAGTGACATAACTTTTATGGCGATAGTTAGGCTTCGACGGCACGCTCAAATTTACGCCGTGTACAATTGACGGCAAATCAGTGTACGGTTGCCGGAAAGAACACAGGTTGTAAAATGAATAAAAGGAATAGAGCGCTTATTTTATAGTTATTGGAACAAAAAATTTGACAGATCATTAAAATCGTTGAAATCGCGAATAACTTCACTGCTATCAAGAAACTCAAACTAATCACATTTAAAAAATTCGAGAAATCATCTTTGGTCGTTGCAATATATATATTTAAATATTTTTCATCGCATACAATATTTTAGAAATATTTTAAACCATTGTCAAACATGGAAGAAATATTTTAAACCATTGTTAAAATCTTGAAAAATACTACTGCTAACAAGAAACCTAAGCCAATTAAANACAAAAAGATCTATACGAAAAAGTTTCTCTAAGGTAATAAAAAATCACAATTAAAATATTCTGTTTTTTTTTTTTAATAATCCCTGAATATCACCTAATCTCAATTATTAATTACTAGTTTAAACTCTGAGTCACTATTAACTGATTCAGCAATTTTTCTTAAGCAACTGCTTTGTCATCAACTGGTATGAATTATTAATCTACACTATGATTATTAACACGTATCGAATGGATCATTTTTATGAATACATTAAAATACAAATTTTTCGTAATACCATTAATTCATTTCACCGTGTAATAAAATAGTAGAGATCCATTTAGTACATTTTTCGTGTATAAATTTCATTGTGAGTTTTCTTAAACACTTTCTTAAACGCTTAATCTAAAGTTAAACCTCGAAATCCGAACTGCGTCAAATCGACGGTGTTAACAATGGAACAAAGGACGTTATTCTTCCTAATAAATCAAAGCACGTCAGTGGCCGCGGCGGAAGTTGCATCGCGGTTTACGATAGCCGCCTTCACCTAATCCCGATCCTCCAACCGCGTTCATTCTGTGTAACCAGGACCAGTTTCACGCACACGAGCATCCGAGAAACGGATGTTCTACCGTTATGAAGGGACCCTCTAACTCTTGTATGCGCTCGACCTATGATGCACTATACAGCTGTGTCTGCAACACGTGCAACGGTCACCGGAAAAAGTGTAACTCTAGGTCAATGTTCTCCAACGCTCCTCCGCGACCGTAGCCATAATTCTCTATTCGAAAATAACTCGTATCGCATTTTTTTAACACTTTCGCTAACAATAAAAGTTTCAGAGACGTGCAAAAATTGACGGTGATTTTATTTTTAAATTGGTTGTGATATCCGAAATTTGATTAAACACATTTTACAAGGGTAGTCGGATTATCATATTTTAATCGTTATGTATAATGAAACTTAAAATTAATAATAAAATTGAAACTTAAGGTTATATAGAATTAAATTCAAAATAATTGACTTTAATTCATGTCATTCTGCATCATCGTTAAAATTAATGCTATAGCATTCACGTCCGCGAACGTGTTAAGAGTGGAGTTACTGCAACAAAATGTGAAAGAGAAGAATTGTATATTAGAAATATTATTTAAAAAATTTTGAAATTTTCCCTGATCGAAGTTATAAGTAATAATTGTTTGAAAGAATATATAAGGCAAGGGAATCGATCCTCTGTCCATAGTTTTGATAGAAAATCACGAAAATCTGTGGTAACGCGCCTCAGAAATTTGTATTAAGTTATTCCAGTGTTAAATCGTGGAATTATGAAGACGTAACAAGGGACCCTCGACTCGCACCGAACCATAAACCGCTGCTTCGTTATTCACTCCACTCACCGTCAACAGGTAGTGACATAACTTTTATGGCGATAGTTAGGCTTCGACGGCACGCTCAAATTTACGCCGTGTACAATTGACGGCAAATCAGTGTACGGTTGCCGGAAAGAACACAGGTTGTAAAATGAATAAAAGGAATAGAGCGCTTATTTTATAGTTATTGGAACAAAAAATTTGACAGATCATTAAAATCGTTGAAATCGCGAATAACTTCACTGCTATCAAGAAACTCAAACTAATCACATTTAAAAAATTCGAGAAATCATCTTTGGTCGTTGCAATATATATATTTAAATATTTTTCATCGCATACAATATTTTAGAAATATTTTAAACCATTGTCAAACATGGAAGAAATATTTTAAACCATTGTTAAAATCTTGAAAAATACTACTGCTAACAAGAAACCTAAGCCAATTAAAATTAAAAAATTCGATAAATCATCTTTGGTCGCTGCAATATATATTTTAAATATTTTTCATCGTATACAACATGGAAGAAATATTTAAACCGTCATAAAAATCCTAAAAAACGCCACTGCTATCAAGAAACCCAACCTAATCACAATTAAAAAATTCAAGAAATCATCTTTGGTCACTGCAATATATATTTAAAATATTTTTCATTGCGTATAATATGGAAGAAATATTTAAACCGTCATAAAAATCCTAAAAAAACGCCATTGCGATCAAAAAAGTGAACCCAATTAAAATTCTCCCTCAATTCCAACAAAAACTGGAAACAATGCAGAAAAATGGCCACTATTAACGTTCCTAAAGATATCACCGCTGTACCTGCGAGTCCTGTGAAAAATTTACGCAAAGGTCTAATGACAAACCCGCGGCGAATTCATGCAAGCAGCGATAATAGCGTATAATTTGCGCGGTAATCGCGTGTCGTTGTCCTCGTTCCCAACAACCGAACCGTGGTCCAGTCCCGGGTCTCTTAAGTGAACGTAATTCCCGACGACAACTGGAGCGCGTATAGTCGGTGAAAAAACTATAACGAGATCTTAAATTAAAATATCAATTAGTCACACCGATTGGCGACGTTCAGCACCGCGTGCACTGTTCGACAAAATGGCTTCCGCGACCGAAGGGATGAAATGGTGGACGATGTAAATTTGCTAAAAGTGAAGATTTCGAATCTCTATCTTCTCGGTTTCCTTTCGATTCGCTCGTCTCGATGCTCGAACGCGACAACCCTAACGTCTGACAAACTTTGCACCCTCGCAATGTTTCTTCCATCGACTATACGCGTTTCCACGGGATGTGGGCGAATTATCGTTTTTTCTCCACCGATCGACGAGTCGATTTTCCAGAAACAAGTTACATGCACGCTCGCTGTGTACGCTTTCAAGGCTCCATCGTTACGAAATCTCGCGAAGAAAGTGTTACGGGCTACGATTTTTCGAGCAAACTCGGCTACGTGTTCAAGAGGCAAAGATGGCGTAATACATTGGTGAACGGTCAAAGGAACCTGTTCGAAAAATTGTCAATTACGTTAATTACACATGGATGTCTCGGTTACTAATCACCCACTTATGCATTGTCTCATTGAGTGAATTCTTAATTCTATACCGACAATGAGGAATAAATGCTCAAGAATGAATACAGGATGTCCCAAAAAAAAAATGTATACACAGTTTGTTACTTAATTTTTTATCCACAGTTTGCTACTTCACTTTTTATCCACAGTTTGCGTACTTAACTTCACTTTTTATCCACATATAATTAATATTTAAACCGCAAGAGAATCTACATAAAATCTTCCAATAGCATTTTAAAATAAATTTTCTTTTTCCAAAAGTTAATCTTGGTCCACTCGTTATTTCCAATTAATTACACCCTGGACAGAAAGAAAAATCAAAAAGCTATGACCCGTTAAACAGTGTATACATTTTTTTTTTTTGACACTATATACATTTATTTACGGCCAGATGAATTAAGAGTAGAATTTAACCGTGCAACGATCTTCAGACTTTTTCCCGAGACAATCATGCTTGTGTTTTACTAAAAAAAGCATCTTAATTTTGAAAGAAGGTTTTTATATCAACAACAGGTTCCTCATATTTTTTTAAAAAGCAAGAAAACGTTTAAAATATCTTGTGACGAAAGGAAAACCAACCGGGTCGATAATAACGAGAGAATCAATTAAAAATTAAGAATTAACAATTATTGCCCACAATATTTACGAATACACCCTATCGTCTTCTTATCATAAAACCGTTCGTTACGTTTAAGAAACTAAAATCGCAATAAATGTTGTTCACGATGAAAATTTTAACACAACATTTTGGTGCGGACTCCAAGGTTCTTTAAGCAGGAAAAAAAAAAGAGAAAAAAGTAAAATATATAGGAAGAAGTTAGAGAGGAAGATCGAAACAGCCTTGTGTGATTAATGATGCTTCAAGTGATGTGTTGGAGATTGAAGGAGGTAGAAGTTATGTAAAGCGGGATAGGTAACATTTTTGTGAGTGTGGAGAATTTAAGATACGATGCCGAATTAAATGGTTTTCTTATTTTTCTTCTCTCTTCTCCGAATACGCTGTTACACGTCTAACCAAAGATCTCGATCGACGAAGGATCGAGGATGAACAATTTATTCTTTATTCTAATTTAATTGCTTTTGCAAGCTTATAATAGCTTTGAAGATATTTGTGTGTCTTGGTGATCGCAAAATAAAATAACAATTGCCTTATCAACCTATTCAACTTTATAAAATCTGCATTCTGCACACTGTCTCCGATAAAGTTGCAACAAAAGAACCGAAATACCTGCCACTTTCCAGAGCCATGTAACAGCTCGCTCTAGAATCATTTGAATCAACCAGACTAATCTTCTCACCAATCTAAATCATCGTCACGAAAACAATTTTTCACGTCGCTCGCGGTAAGAAAGTACGTTCATGGTGGACATTGGGCAACCCAGCCGACTGACATTCTTATTTCCGCAGTTAAACGCCGCGACCGGATCGCGCGATCCACGTGAGCAACAGGCAACGAAAATAGGCGAGTGTAGAAAGTAAATTCGCGGCGGAGAAATTTGCGTCGAAAAAAACGGATCGGTCCTGCATCTCTCGCTGTCGGCGACCGATCGCTTTTTGACCGGGTTCCGACTGATTTTTGCGTAACTTTCGTGGACCGCGTCACAGGAAGAAAGTAAACGTATCGGAACAGGTTTCGAACGACACGTGAGCGAGAACTTTTTGGATAGATACCAAGCTTGGACAAGCGGAATGATTCTGCGCGAGACTGATCGTGCACACGTGCGGCAACTTTAATATCGGAACTATCGAAATGGTCGATATATTACTCGTTTCGTAGATTCGTAATTTTTTATACAAGTTTTATAAAATATACTTGGGGCAATTTTCCACCATTTTTTGTTAAAATTATATTTGAATGTATATTTTTTTTATGTTCCTTTCATTTTTATTTTTTTTATTTTTTTTTTTAGTAGAAATAAGTGTACTTTAATTGCAACTAAAATTTAATTATTATACGAGTCTGAAGAGTGGATTGTGTTGAAAATTCGGAGAATATTTTACGTTTAAATATAATATTTAGGAATAATTAAATGACGATTAGAACGCGTCGCTACGTTACAGTTGAATCAAAATGGCGGCGCGTCCGCCATTCCAGGGTTAGTTTGGAAGATGGGTATTAATGATTAATAATAATAATCCGATAAATAATAGTCCGATATGAGTTTATTCTCGCTTGAGAATCGAACAATGAGTTAGAATTTACACATTAATAGGAGCTAACAGAGTTAAATATCGCACTGATTGATGTAAGTTTAGTAAGTAGCACAATTCGGGATGCGTCTTCCAAAGTGGAATTCTAACAACTTCCAATGTGGAAGTATCGAGAGCAATAATGTTACAATTTCAAATAACATTCGGTGCACCTCGCTGTCACGTAATAAGTCGTAAGCGAAAAAATATTTTCGGTGTCATCGTTTTTTCCCTAAGAGTTTCGTAAGCGTCTCGCATTTCGATCAGCAAAATGTAATTAAACGGTGGCTTGAAAAAATCGTTAAAAAAAAATAGTTCGTTCCACGTGTCAACAACTTAAAGAATTCCAACATTTTTTTTCTTGACAAAAATTTAAACTAAAATCGTCTCATTTTCCGTATAATTTAAACATTAATGAATTTTAAATAGAATCGTTCCATTTAAAGGAGCAGTTAATACGGTATGACTCGACGAAACGTTTTTTTTTTAATAATTAAATAACGGTAAAAAAAAAAGAGAAAAAAGAAACACTAACTCTTTCGATTCGAGGCTGAAACTGGTGATAAGTTTCGCGTTTTCAAATTCAACGGCTCAAATGAAGCAATTCCAGACGCTGAGGAAGGAAACCACGGTTTCTTACTCTCGCTTTCTTCGAGACAGCATTCGAAATAAGCAGAATAAACATTATACAATAGCTAAACAGAGTTATTTCGTGACGCAAGTGTTCTTTCCTTCTTATTGCTCCATAACGCTCATTTTTAAACCTGCAGCCACCACGCTTGGTTGCAAATCAATTGGACCATTAGCTCCCCTTCGAATTTCACGATTCTGAATGATATTTGCGGTCCCCACCTTTGTGTACCGTGAATTGACTGGCGAGTCAAGCACCTCTCTTCCTCGTTTCTTCCATTATGCAATGGTCCTCTAGAAATTGTCGTTTTACGATAAAGTAAAAATTGGTGGAAAATTATAGAGTCATGAAAATAGATTCAATTGGACCATCTTTCATATTTATAAATTTCGATTAATCATGTAAGCGCGACCGCTTTTCTATTCTTCACAAAAAATTTTGTGAAACCTTCAACAAAATTGTGATGTCGACGCAAAGAAAATTTATAAGTCGTAATACCAGAAGAATACATTTGATTGGCTTTGATTGATTAATCGAATCACTCGAACTTTTTCTACTCCTCGATGAATTAATCGTGCAGACGTCTTCTCTTCTGTGTTTTATTCGAATGAACTTCGTCGTGTTTCTCAAGAAGATCGTAAAAAGTGACGCGTAGAGTTTCTTTCGATTCTCCGTTGCAAGATTTGAATAAAAATTAACAGTTTGTATGGAAATAGAAATTCCATGCAGTTTAACGTTTAAAAAAAAAAAAAAAAAAGAAAATAGTAAACTCGGTTTTAAATTGTTGATTGCGTCAATTCTGCAGTTTCCTTGCAAAGAATCCTATGAAGTGTGACTTAAGTGTGACTTAAGTGTGAATTAGCTGGCACACTAAGTATTCACTTCCTTACTTCTCTTTATTATGCAACGTCTAAGTTCTCTTCAAAAAATTATCGTCTCGTCTTATCGAAACAGCATAATCAACTGGACCATTGTTTCTGTTTCAAATTTAATGTTACAGAGTAAGATTTGTGGTTTGCTTTTTTTAAGTATCGTGAATTAAATGGCTGGCTAACTATATTCTTCCTTGTTTCCTCTGTTGTGTAACACTTTCTGATGTTCTTTGGGAGATTATGGCTCCATCATTGACGAAACTTAGTATTATCTTGTTAAAGGAACACGAAATCGGGAAAAAAAAGAAATAGAAAAGAAAAAAAAGGCAACGTTATAATAATTTCGTTTTGTTACATAAGACAAGTGTTAAAAGATGCTATCATGATAAAAATTTGGTATTTAAATAATATTACGATAACTTCAACTTCCACGATGTATCGTGGAAGAATTTTTATTAATTTATTCTATTGTACTATTTATAAAATAAGTTTAGAAAGATATTTGCTTTAATTATTCCGGTAATTCTAATTTTACCGTACAAAGGAGAACAATTGGGAGAATAAAGGAAAACGGATCGACTATGACCAGACAACCTTTGAAACTATCACCGGATAGATTTTCACTTTATACTGTGCTGTTTCTTTTTTTCTTTTTATATGTATATTTTAAATTGCAATCCACGGTAACGAACCTTCGAAATAATTTTTTAACATCGCTAACGTCGATTTTTAACATCAATTAAATAGATTTAAAATAAATTAGATCATTCGTGAATTTCTTTCAGCACAAATTTTTATTCTTGATCGAGGAATTCAATTTTTTTCTCAAATTTCCTTCCCTGGTTTCTAATCTAGTTCGATCTAATTTACCGTTATTTAAACATACTTTATTTATCTTTTATTAAAAATCGAACACGAAACTCTGTCGCTCGAAAATACGATTAATTGTACCCCAGGAAAGTTGATTAAAATCACAGAACCGAAGAAGTACGAGGTCGCGACGGATTTTCACTGGATTCGTGAAAGTTAAAAACATTCTTCGGCAAATGAATCGCTTCTTCTTTTTTTGAAACCCGAAAATAACCACGTGATCTCGCGCGTTACCGGTTCACTATCGACGTAACGTTGAAAATAAAAATATACATCTAAACAAAAAGTATCGAAACAGATAAAAAAATCCAACCATCTACCACCATCAGCCTATCGTAGTACCACTTTTAAACGTTGTACAAACCACGTACATAAATAACAACAGCAACGATGCTCGCAACGTCTAATTAAGGCTGCCACAATGCTCGCACAATTATTTCACTTTCTAACAACCGCGTTTCCCATGACAATTAACTGTAATTCACCTAGATATCGTTACAAAACCGAGACCGTCGCTGCACAAAGGTTGTAAGAAACGAAAAAAAAAAACAAATCATTGCATAATTTTCGCATTACTCATCCCCGAGCTTTGTCCGCGAAGAATTCATTAACATTCCATCGCCAACGAGCTAAACTTCCAACCCACTTACCTCGCTGTGTGATCCTTCGATCCTCCAAAGTAAAACGTAAACAATCAAAGTTTCGTCCTCGCAAATGTCGATGCACCTTCAAGAGTATCGTTCCTTTCAACCGTTCCAAGAGATCAACGTCGGATCGATCGATCCGAAGTCCACCGGTGTATCACAGACACGTCGAAAATGGAAATACGAACGCGTTGAAAAAATGCCAGGATAATATCGCGGGGATAAAAATTGTTGCAAGATTTACGCTTTTTGCCTCTTATCTCTCGAGTCTCTCTTCTCGTGCGCGCAACTTTCTCGAGTTTCTTCACCAAACACTTTTCTCTTTGCTACACGAATCTAATCTTCTCTCCAGGGCGCGCTGATAATTTTTCCAGCGAATCGATGGCTCAACGAAACGCGTCGATCTTTCGGTGCATCGTCCGTTTAGTTGTTTATCGTTGGAACATACTGGTGTAACGACGACACTTGAAATTAAATATCGTCGATCCCGCGATCGTCCGATACAGACTGGCCGGCTCAAGATTGCTAACGATCGATTATCGAATCCCTAAATGGCCTCGCGGATGTATGTGTCATGACAGCATTGACAGCGGGTTGAAACTACGTATCCTCGTGAACCAAACGTTGCCGAGGTCCGATCGTCGCACCGTCGAACACCTGACTGCCGTTGGCCGCTGTTCCCTTTGGGAAATCAAGATCAAGTCTAAGTTAGAGAGGAATAGGAGGGGGATCTATGAATCGGTAAGCCGTGTAAGTATCTATTTCAGGTGTACAGATATTCCGAGGAAGGGGAAAAGAGGCTCTTTCTCTTGTAAGTGTTTGGAGAGGCCAGATGCGATGGTGTGCGCAACGTGTGCACGGTGTGCGTGTTGGTTCCGTACGTTGAACGATGATCATGATAGGGGTTGTTTCTGCGAGAGGTAGTAGGTAAAATAGGTTGATGATTTTATTTTATTTGAGCTTGTAAATTTGTTTTTGGGAATTTCTTAATTTTTGAGTTTATAAGTTTATGGGTTTGCGAGATTCTTGGGTTCGGAGTTTCCGAGTTTCTGAGTTTCTAAACGTTATAATTTCCGAGTGTCCGAGTTTGTAAATTTCTTGATTTCTGAGTTTCTGAGATTGTAAATTTCTTAATTTCTGAGTTTCTGAGTTCGTAAGTTTTTTTAATTTCTAAGTTTCTGAGTTTTTGTAAATTTCTTGATTTCTGAGTTTCTGAGTTCGTAAGTTTTATTAATTTCTGAGTTTCTAAATTTTTTTAATTTCCGAGCTCCTGAGTTTGTAAGTTTTTTAATTTCTGATGTTCTGAGTTTCTGAGTTTCTAAATTTTTTACTTTCCGAGTTTTTGATTTTCTGAGCTCCTAAGTTTCTGAAATAAAAATCGTTTAGAAAAATTATCCGGAAAGAAATTTTATAATGCTCCCTGGAGAACAATACTACGTTACTATTTTTGAACAACGAATGCACCTGAAGTATGAAAGTTAAAAGCTTCGTTGATTTCACATGTGAGTAGACGTATCTCATATATGAAACCAAAATTTAATTTCGTCAGATTTTCGCAATTTTTAGATTTTAATACATCACATATATTATACGGTTTTCGTCTATTTGTAATTGTAATTTATTTCGGAAGATCCGAATAGGTAGAATGTTTAAATATAATCGAAAATTAAGCTGGTTAAGTCAGTTGCCAAGCTCTCTAAATTCAGTAACCCTAGTATAGATATTAAAATACGTGTTCCATTATTGTCATTATTATTACTGTTCTAAAGTTCCAATTATCTTTTTTATTGGACGATAGTAAAACAGAGCGTAGATTTCTATATAACCAACACTCGATATATTAAAATATAACCATTCGCCGATAATATTGTACGCTAATTAATGAACGGTAAATAAAAACCTTATCTATTTTATTCGCCACAGGTAAAACAGTGATTCTTCTCTTTACCCTCAATTGGTAATAAAGTACAATTCCCAGTAAATTCTATCAGAATTAATACTGCTTCTGAATACGATAAAAAAACAGAAATCTACGATAATAAACTTTTGATGTACAAATCGTCTGTTAACAATATGCACAAAAAAATCAATACAAGTTACACGAATCGATAAATTATTATATTGTGGAATAGCACGTAATAATTTTACAATAATTAGAATTTTTATCGCGNCTATTTTTGAACAACGAATGCACCTGAAGTATGAAAGTTAAAAGCTTCGTTGATTTCACATGTGAGTAGACGTATCTCATATATGAAACCAAAATTTAATTTCGTCAGATTTTCGCAATTTTTAGATTTTAATACATCACATATATTATACGGTTTTCGTCTATTTGTAATTGTAATTTATTTCGGAAGATCCGAATAGGTAGAATGTTTAAATATAATCGAAAATTAAGCTGGTTAAGTCAGTTGCCAAGCTCTCTAAATTCAGTAACCCTAGTATAGATATTAAAATACGTGTTCCATTATTGTCATTATTATTACTGTTCTAAAGTTCCAATTATCTTTTTTATTGGACGATAGTAAAATAGAGCGTAGATTTCTATATAACCAACACTTGATATATTAAAATATAACCATTCGCCGATAATATTGTACGCTAATTAATGAACGGTAAATAAAAACCTTATCTATTTTATTCGCCACAGGTAAAACAGTGATTCTTCTCTTTACCCTCAATTGGTAATAAAGTACAATTCCCAGTAAATTCTATCAGAATTAATACTGCTTCTGAATACGATAAAAAAACAGAAATCTACGATAATAAACTTTTGATGTACAAATCGTCTGTTAACAATATGCACAAAAAAATCAATACAAGTTACACGAATCGATAAATTATTATATTGTGGAATAGCACGTAATAATTTTACAATAATTAGAATTTTTATCGCGTACATTGATTATTGTCAATGTATGACCATCGATAAACATAACTTTTAGTGGCTAGCTACCAAATTTTATCGCAGAAACGTAATAAAAAAATTTTAAACCAACTCTATATGTGCAAATATAGCTTTGTCGTGCAAAATGTTTATAAATTATCATGTTTAATGTTGTGATAAATCGTTGAGAGTATTCATTTATTAGAAAAGCGTGAAAATTAATAAATAGTAGATTGTTATAACAAAAAGATCGTCGCGAGCGTAGCATTCAACGGTTTTCGAGTATCCTTTCGAAGGTGACGAGGGGTTATATATAAGGGTACTCTGAGCGCCAAATCGATATCAGTCTTGGTTTGGATCTCGTCGAGGTAGAGTCGATGATTTTGCCAAGACGATTCTCGGATTTCGTTAAGATGAATGTTGGACGTTGGAGTTTGGTCGATAGACGTTGAACTTTGGGCGATTGTCGTTGGTTGATAGACGTTGAACGATGGACGATGGACTTCAAATATTCCTACAATTTAATTGTTCATTTATTTCATCTAAATTTCGATACTTTTAAACGATGAGTATTTTGTAATTATTTATCCTTCGGTTTCTATTCCATTTTCGCTTTCTATTAATCATTCTATTCTCATCGATGGACATTGAATATTTCTACAATTTAATTATTAATTTATTTCGTCCATATTTCAATACTTTAAAATGAAGAGTATATCGACTTCGTTTTTCGGTTTCTATTCCACTTTCGCTATCTATTAATCATTTTATTTTCATCGATGGACATTGAATGTTTCTACAATTTAATTATGCATTTATTTCGTCCATATTTCAATACTTTAAAATGAAGAGTATAGCGACTTTGTTTTTCAGTTTCTATTCCATTATTGCTATCTATTAATCATTCTATTCCCATCGTTGGATATTCAATACTTCTACAATTTAATTCATCTATTGTCCTCCGGTTTCTGATTCCATCGTCGCTCTCTTTCCTTTCGGTTTCTTTTCTCATTAAGCTCCTTTATTCCACATTCTTTCCAATTCACAAATCCATCTTCTCACTGAAATAAAATTCAACCGATTCATTTTTATACTACAATTATAGTCTTTAAGATTGAACGTTACACAGTTACTTCCACCGTTGGATCACCGATGGACAACGCGGGATCACCGATGGACAACGCTGGATCATCGTTGGACAACGCTGGATCATCGTTGGACAACGCGGGATCATCGTTGGACATCGAGGGACGCTACACCTTAGTTTTAACTACATTTAAGATAGTTTTAATATAGTTTTAATATAATTTTAATATAGTTTTAAAATAGTTTTAAGATAGCTATCAATGTTAACACACATGTGAGCGCCTTTTGTACAAGAAACATGCTATCTTACTTAAAGCAATTAAATCAATTTTCTGCTTTGTTACCCCTTTCGCTAATTTCTGCACTCGATAGCCCCATGCTTTCGTAAGTCGCTCTCCTCGAGTCGACGTCAAACCCACCCGATTCTTGANAAAATAATCCGTTCTAAAGAAATCTCTTAGAAGACCGTTAAAAAATTGATTAAAAATTTGTGGATAATGTATTCATCCGAGATTAGTCGCGGTGATGTAAAAAAATAGCGGAACGTCGTCGATACGACGCATTACAATGCGCAAAGGTGGGCAAATGACATTCGATCTGACAGTGATTGAACATTATTGAATAATGCATTAAGGTGTCGCCAGGGCATCGTCTTCGCTCGGACTTAAATGTTCCTTCCGTGGAAGGTCTCTTTCGAGATTTCTTAAAACTTGTATGCTTCAATTTCTCGTATGACAAACCATTTTTCATCGACGGTTCAGCAAAAATACCAGCAAAAATACCAATAAAAATACCAGTAAAAATTTAGAAAGTCAACAGTTTATTATAAATTCATAATTAATATCCATTTAATCTGAAAATTTGTAACAAAAAATTGTTCTCAAACCTAAGAACCTTTCTTTTACCAAAATTCTTATTTCCATCCGATTCGCGTCCTTCTACTCTGCCATATAATAATGTCTCCTAAATTTTCCTTGAAAATTCTGGAGTATACTGGCTTTGAATTTATTAAAAAGTTTATTAAAAATACGGACTTATTAAAGACACAGAGAAATAAAGATTGCACGCATAATTTAATTCTTCGTTCGCACTAGCGTAAAAATGGCCGTCAGAGGGATGATGGCAACAAGCGACCCTCGTTTTCTCCGCGAAACTATAACATCTGGCAAACGATGCTCAGCTTCAGGCAAGAATGAAGATTTACACAAATCCTTGGCGTTACGTTGAATGTTAAACGCTCGGAATTGTTTATAATTGTTATACATCGATGTGTCAATCGGCGAGGTAATCGCGACACTGTGTTACTCAGCAGAAAATAAGCAGTTAATATTCGTCGCAGGCTGCGGCACAGGTTGAAAATGAAAACTGGTTTACCGCCGTACCAACCGACCTTGTTCCTCGCGAAACGTGTCAGTGCCATTGTTCCGCAAGGCTTCGTTTTCTGACAATGTATTCCGCCGATTGCTCGTCTGACCACGTTCTTCCTCAACCCTTTGATACCAGAACTACCGAAGTGACCGAACCTACTGTGGTTGTTAATTATTTCTACATAAATTCTATTAATTAAAAACGGCCCTTTTCGAAGTATCTTCAGCGATTTCCTGTAGAGAATATTAGTTTTCAATTTGATTATTTTTTATTCAAATTATTCTACTTTATAGATATTATTCCATTATATTTAGCTCCAATTCCGAGCGTTGTTGTAAATTTTTGTAGAAATTAGATAAAGAAAGAATGAGATCTAATCGTTCGGATTGTGAAACTGTATTTTTAATTTTGCATAATGCATGTCTTGTGCGTGTTGCATCATGCGTTATCCATCCTTAATTAAAAACATCGTTATTTATGAATAAAGCTGATAGGTAGCTTTATTCCGCTGAGAAATAGTGGCTTCCATTTTTAGCAACATCGCGAAGAGGAAGAGATCGCAAGTNGTTACAAAGAAAAAAATAAGAAAATTAAAGTATCTCAGGCACGCATAATACAACTTTCCACAATGTGGAGCAAATATTTCGAATAGTTTAACAATTATGTAATTGAAATACAGGTTTAACGCGGATTATCACCGACTGGTGCACGTTGCTCTATCGTATATCATTTCATACACGAAACGCACGTTCCTCAGCTTTCTAATCGCAAATATTTCCACGAGTTACGTACTAAATTTTAAGCTATCCGAAAGACAAAAGATAAACCGCGAACGAAGAACATCTTGTATCTTAAAAAATAATTCTCCGAGAAAACCAGTCTTTAACTCTTCTTTTTTTTATAAAAAAAGGAAGAAAAAAAAAACTTCCAACTCACGACAAACAAGATGACTAAGGAACTCGAAAAATGTCCATCGTAGATCCAAGAACGGACAAAATGTTGGAAATTTAAATATCGCGTCTTAAATATTTGAAGAAAAAATTGAATGATCCACAAACGATAAATAAGAAATTGTAATTAATTTCCTAGCCGAACAAACTCAACCTTGAACTTTTTACGATAACTGACAAATTATTTGTAATCGGTTTGAAAAAATGTCTTCGGACCTTCCAACGGACGCAGCGCATTAATCTGATCGTAAAGAAAAGATTTTAGAATTTTAATGACACTGAACTTGACTCACGGAACAACATTCTCGAATCGAAGTGCCCATTTCTTTTCTCCCAAGGCCACGCGCGCAATTCGCACCGTGCAAAAACACACTGGTCACATTAGAGCCTTTGAATCGAACCATTTCCTTGGCCACCCGTATAGAGAGAACAAATCCTTCTCGCGCGTTTCCTTTTTAGCCTCGCATTCTCTGGAAGCAAAGTTCGCGTGCATCGGGCAACGAGTCGCGAACAGGAAATGCACGCGTTCGTTCGTAGGAAAACAGAGTCGCGTTAATGAAGCGGTTAACGCGCCTCTGTAAAATTGATTTATGTACGCACCTGTGGACAAAAATGGCAAGAAAAACATAGCATCCGTGTTTTCTGTGCCGTAAAAAAATTTGTTTAAGGCGAACGTATCCTCGAGAAATGAAAAAGAGCTTTGGCATATGAAAGCGATTTTTTTTCCCCATTCTTGTATTCTTTATTTGTATTTATCGTATTTTTTCTTTTTTTATTTATTTTATTTTTGTGTGTATGTGTGTAGACTATAGGATGCATGGTTTTGCTTAAAAAAAATGATTTGAAATTAAAATTTGCGTCACGGTTCAAAGGTAGGGTGACACGTGGTGAATGAAAGTTGAAAAATTGTAAAAAGTATTTTCACAAATGCTAGAAAAATTATTTTATTCGATCCCCGTTACAAAATCATTACCAATCGGTCATTTGTACAAGCAATTGCCACACTTAACGATGCCAACGCGTTAAGAGTCTCGTGTTTCGTAGTTTCGCGCGTCGAGCGACTCGTAGAGACGTTAAAAAAATTAAACGAAGCTCGTATCGAACTCGATAACTCGGGTGCGGAACGGTGCAAAATTGTACGTGTTGCAATCGAATTTCCACGTGTGTGCCGAATGTACGACGTGGTAATCAATTTATATCGTTAAAAATGTCGCTGTTGCCACTGCCGACTACAAATCATTTTGCAGACACTGTTAGAGCAGAATTATGCAAATGGAATATCGCTAAATGGTTTGCACCTTTATCGAATCTATTTTTATCAATTCGAAATTAATACTGTGTGTATTAATAATTATTTCCTGTGTTTTGATTGATTCTTTATTGAAAAATTTTCTACGCTAATACAATACTTAATTGCCTTAGGAAGTGAATAACATAATTCTAAATTTGTTTACTTTTAGAAGCCAATAACACGATTCTAAATTTTTTTACTTTTAGAAGCCAATAATACAATTCTAAATTTTTTTACTTTTAGAAACTAATAATACGATTCTAAATTTTTTTACTTTTAGAAGTGAATAACACAATTCTAAATTTTTTTATTTTTAGAAGCCAATAATACAATTCTAAATTTGTTTACTTTTAGAAGCCAATAATACGATTCTAAATTTTTTTACTTTTAGAAGTGAATAACACAATTCTAAATTTTTTTATTTTTAGAAGCCAATAACACGATTCTAAATTTTTTTACTTTTAGAAGCCAATAATACAGTTCTAAATTTTTTTATTTTTAGAAGCCAATAATGCAATTCTAAATTATTTACTTTTAGAAGCCAATAATATAATTTTAGATTATATTATATTTGGAAGCTGATACTTAAAAAAAATTGTGCACGTCCACAGAATTAATAGTCCATCAAGAGTACCGACCTTCCCTTCGACAAATCGATGCTTGAATTGAACAACGGGACCTCAGAGGCTCGCGGGATGATTGAGTTGCGTCGTATGAAGAGAAAGGAATCTCGTAACTCGAGTTCCGCGTTCGCAGATGTGAATATCAATTTTCGATGGTTTCAAAGACGAACGAGACGCGGCAACTCATGAATTTTGTTTTCGTCGAGGCAGTGATCATGTTTATGCCTCTGGTTGGTAATCAGAAGCTACCAGAGTCGCCTTGAATTGGGTTCAAAGTGACACCGAGACACAGCATCTCGATCTTCTAGTCCAGAAATTCTTCACTTGTGTTCCATTCCGTAATAAAATTAATTTCTGAACTCTAAATAATAGTTTCAAAAAAAAAATAGATACGAATAAAGCTTTAAAAATAATAAATATAAATATGAATATAGACTTCCATGGACTTCTGCAACACAAAAGATAAATGGTAACAATTATTACAAAAATGATTTATATTTTTGAAGTATCGATCAATCGGATCCAAATATGCTAAATTCTTTACTACGTGAAATTAAAAAAAAAAAGAGACAAAAAGAATAAAATTCAGAACTTGAAAAATTCTATTTTATATACGAGCGAAAGCTCACGGAAAATTTGTCGAAGCTAAAACAGATTTTTAATTTTCCAAGTACGCGCGATTAAAAAATCACGCATCTTGCGTGACCGCAAAAGATTATCACGACTAATACATAATTCGCGAATTATCTACCTTTCGACGGAAAGTGCCGCGGGGTCGAGCGTCGATTATGTAAAAGTGTGCGGTCGAGCTCTCCTGTCCACGCGTTGAAGTCACCGAGAAATTCGAGCAGAACTTCGCGCGCTCCCGCTCGAACGCGAATCCGCGTCGATGGAGTAATGTTTCAAAACGATACTTCGCTGCAGGAAACGCTTCAAGTTAAGTGAAATTGGAATAGAAATCGGGTCGACGGTTTACCAACGATTATTAACAAACTGCATTTTTCTATTTTTCCATCTTCCTTTGTTACCACCTTTTTCATTTATTTATTTTTTTTTTTACGCTTTTCTCAACGATTCAACAATGACGATTGGCAAATTGAATTTTTCTTGTTTCTCGTCTCGCTCTGTAAATATTTTTGTTTCCTCTTTTTACATTTTGTAACGGACTGTTTGGAAAGTTGTTCGGATTTTCCAGCAACGTTACAGCGATGTACGCAACTCCATGAATCAGGGTATGTGAGTCACACGATATAAATTTGAATACTTGATACGATTCTGGAAGTTGTACTATGTACGTATCGTGCGAGATTATTATTTCCGTGGTTTGTGATAATTAGGAGCAATTATTTGACGTTGTCGTGTTACACTTATTGCAATTATCTGTTTTTGCAGCAGACGTGTGAATTAAAATGTTTTTTCTCGTTGTACGTAAATTTTATATTAAGATTCTTGATATCAAGATTCTTGATATTATGCTTGAGAGAATAAATGTTGGTGGAAAACAGTTGCAAAGACATTTCGTTATCGCGATACTTTAAACGTATTAAGATATAATTGAAATTTCTATATTTATAGTATCTCGAAAATTGCAGTGACCGTTCCAAGAATAGTAATGTAAAATGGATTCTCAGTAATTCTGTAAAGCCATTTAGATTTTTCTCTCCGCGCAACATTGTAATAAAACTGGAATAATTTTGCATATCAAATTTTTCCACTTTTACTCCATGACCATGAGCTGAATAAGACACAATGAAAACTTTGAATTGATTCAAAAATTTTTATTTCTACAATTATTCCACAACGATGCCAAATATTAGAGTTCTGATAAAAGGAAACGAAAATTATCGATNTTTTACGCTTTTCTCAACGATTCAACAATGACGATTGGCAAATTGAATTTTTCTTGTTTCTCGTCTCGCTCTGTAAATATTTTTGTTTCCTCTTTTTACATTTTGTAACGGACTGTTTGGAAAGTTGTTCGGATTTTCCAGCAACGTTACAGCGATGTACGCAACTCCATGAATCAGGGTATGTGAGTCACACGATATAAATTTGAATACTTGATACGATTCTGGAAGTTGTACTATGTACGTATCGTGCGAGATTATTATTTCCGTGGTTTGTGATAATTAGGAGCAATTATTTGACGTTGTCGTGTTACACTTATTGCAATTATCTGTTTTTGCAGCAGACGTGTGAATTAAAATGTTTTTTCTCGTTGTACGTAAATTTTATATTAAGATTCTTGATATCAAGATTCTTGATATTATACTTGAGAGAATAAATGTTGGTGGAAAACAGTTGCAAAGACATTTCGTTATCGCGATACTTTAAACGTATTAAGATATAATTGAAATTTCTATATTTATAGTATCTCGAAAATTGCAGTGACCGTTCCAAGTATAATAATGTAAAATGGAATCTCAGTAATTCTCTAAAGCCATTTAGATTTTTCTCTCCGCGCAACATTGTAATAAAACTGGAATAATTTTGCATATCAAATTTTTCCACTTTTACTCCATGACCATGAGCTGAATAAGACACAATGAAAACTTTGAATTGATTCAAAAATTTTTATTTCTACAATTATTCCACAACAATGCCAAATATTAGAGTTCTGATCAAAGGAAACGAAAATTATCGACACGTGATTGTTACTGAATGAAATTTATCACGAAATTAACGAACTCGGCGCAGGTTTATGTTTCTTAAAATAAAAGTAAAATCTATAAATCCATAAATCCATAAATCCATAAATTAGCTTTCGTCTTGCGATAAAAATGTTACACCAACGAGGAAATTTATCAAACTTAAATCTCAACGACAGTTAAACCATCCATTAAGAAAAGTAGCAAAGTCATTTCTTAAAATTCCACATTCTTATAGTAATCACCATCAATTCCAAACGTAGCACAATCCTCCTAACGTGTTTTCAAATACAACTAAAAAGACAGCTTTTCTTCCACCCTAACTGGTTCCAAGAATCTTCATCTGCGAATGGCTACACTAAAACCTTTGAAACCTCTTCTGGAAATCCCAGTGATCATTTTTTAGCGATACAAGAAACCAGAACCAGCTTCTTGTTTCGTTATATCTAAAAAAATATTGCGGTTATCTGACCACTTTATTTCGAGTAATTTTTAAACTGTCGCTTGCATCACTGAAATGTCTACGATATGCTTTGCAACCTTTTTTTGTTTCTATTACCTGTTTCGTGTTAATAAAATAAAGTCTCGAAACGTGCAATGTTTTCTAGAGCGCTGTAATAATTTTATGAATCACCTGCTGCGAATTTACGCGCTAAAACTGCTGAAACTTTTTCATGGGGTCTCGGTAATGAAATACGAGCAATACGGAAAAACTGAACCAACTCGTAAGTTTTATAGTGGTCAGAGCTGAGAAATAAATTGTTCAAGTTTTCAATTTCTCAATCTTAAGCTAGTAATTCTTTAAATTCTTAAGTTTTCAATTCTAAATTCTGAATTCTAAATCCTGGGTCTCTGAATCCTAGATATTGAATCTTTGAATCGTTAAATCCTGAATTCTTAATTCTTAAATATTGAATTCTGAAGCCTGAATCTCTGAACTCTTTATTGTTGAATTCTGAATCCTGAATCTCTGAATTTCTGAATCCTAAACTCTTAATTCTTTAATCTTTAATTCTTAAATGTTGAATTTTAAATCCTAATTCTCTGAACTTTTTATCGCTGAATCCTGAGTTCTTAATTTTCAAACGTTGAATTCTAAATCCTAAATCTCGCAACTCCTTATTGTTGAATCCTGAGTTCTTAATTTTTAAAAGTTGAATTCTAAATTCTAAATCTCTCAACTCTTCATCGTTGAAATCTGAATTCTTAATTTTTAAACGTTGAATTCTGAATCCCAAATCTCTAAATTTCCGAATCCTTAATTATTGAATCCCAAATTCTTAATTCTTTAATTCCTTAATCCTTGAACCTCGAATCCCGAATCCAAAATCTCCAAACACCTAATTCCTGAATCACAAACTCCTACATTACCAATTCTTCAATATCAACTCTCAATTCTCCGATTCTCCGCTTCAAAATTAAACCCTCAATTCTGAAACCCCGATTCCAAATTTCTCTACACATCGTCCAACCACGAACCGTGCAACTCCCCAGCCTCCGCGATAACAAAAAGAAAGAGATATCCCAGAAGACATGGCGCCTCGTCCCCCGTGGAAAAGTCTTCAACCCGCGAATACATAGGTGAACGTGTATTTATAATATCCGGGGCCCGCGTTTTCCCCCACTGCAAACTGGTCTGGCCATTACCAAGGCGGTGAACACTGCTTCGACGGGTCGAACGAGCATTTGATTCTCCATCCTGTGGCCAGCGGAGTCAGTTCTCAGTGGCACCGCGATCAAACCACTCCGCCACCGCGTCGCACGTATTCTGGTCACCGTTTCTCGATCTCAAACCTTTGTCCGGTGCCAATTAAAAAATTCATCGACCGCCATAAAACAGAGAACTTCGAATAAGAAACGTGACAGCCAGAAGAGTCTTAATTCGTTCCGAAGCCTTTGTTCCGTGTGGAGGGACGCTGAAGCATCTCTCAGAGCCAGTTTCCGAGAGTATCGTTGGTGTAAAAGAAAATAAAGAAAATAAAAAGAATAAAAAGAATATAAAGAATAAAAAAAATTTTTAAAAGTGGAAACAACAAGAGCTGTTCGAATTGGTTGATTTTCATATCGCAAGTGACCTAAAGCAGTGAAATTTGGTCGACGACTATGGTGTCGGCGATGAACGATCGAACCGTGCGATGCAACTGACTCGAGGGACCGACTGGATGCTCGTTTCTCGCTCCTGAGGAAGCTGGTGATCGTCGTTGCTGGATTTCGCGTCGCAGGTTAGTTGGATGCGTGTCTTAAGTTTGTTGGACGAAAGCGTGAGAAGGGAGAAGAGGTGATTTGATGATGTCGATGTTAAATGAGAGGTTCAGGTTCTGACAACAAGGAACGATGAACGAGGAACAACCTTGTTTGTTTGTTACTAGAACTGTGACGCGATGAAGATGGAGAATAATCATTGTGAACACTGATGAATTATTATAAATTTTTGGAAATGTATTAACGGTGGTCTGAGTTGTGGGAAAATCAGTTTGAAGTGTGACGGTAGACCGAATGTGGAATTTTCGAAGGAAAAAATTGTGAAATATTTCGATACTGTGATGGAAAGTATACGGTTGGTCACAAAAGTTTTTAGTTAGTTTTACCATAAGTGTTTAGCTAACATTAATGTTTTTTTCCCAGTATTTTGTTCTTTTATTCGCCAATTTATAATTTTTCGTTTAATAAATTCGTTTAACACCTAAGAAAATAACCGAATATTTTTGTGACCAACTGTATACTGCGGGAATTTAAATCGTTCATTGAAAGTTTCGTAGATCAAATTTGTTAATTGATAAAAATTGATATAATTTTTCAAGGAAGAATGAAGATATAGAAAGGAAAATTAACGAATCGTCCATTTCCTTCGTACGTGTTCCGTAAATCGTAAACATTGGTGAAACATTGATCGCAGCACTTATTTGTATGCGCGTCATTAATTGAGCGATAGTCTGGTTTGCATTGAACGCGATTAAAAAAAAGAAAAAAATTATTCAAGGGAAATTGAGAACGCTGCAACGATTGTTTACAATCGTGCGCGTTCGATGCAACGCGTTGCGTCGTTTCATGCAAAAAAAGCGGATACTTCTCGAGACTTCCGTTTAAAATACATTCCACGCAAATTCGAAACATTTATTTCGATTCGTGTGCCCCAATTCGCATTTTTATTTGTATATTACACCAGATGTTACGTGGTTGTGCAATTTATTACCTCGGTAGTGTGTACACAGCGAACGATTAACGAAAACATGTAGTCAAATTTAATCGCTGTTACTTAATAGCTTCGATGTGGTTCAAACTTTCAACATATACTTGCGTAAAAACAATTTTTGTTTTAAAACAGAGAAAATCGTAAAGAAACAGTTTAAAGTGAATAAAAAAAAACACACACAGATGAATTCTTTTTAAAACAGAGAAAATCGTAAAAAAACAGTTTAAAGTAAATAAAAAAAAAAAAACCAGAGATGAGTTCTTTTTAAAACAGAGAAAATCGAAAAAAAAACACAGAGAAGTATTCTTTTTAAAATAGAAAAAATCGTAAAAAACAGTTTTATGTAAATAAAAAAAAACAGAGAAANAAAAAAAACCAGAGATGAGTTCTTTTTAAAACAGAGAAAATCGAAAAAAAAACACAGAGAAGTATTCTTTTTAAAATAGAAAAAATCGTAAAAAACAGTTTTATGTAAATAAAAAAAAACAGAGAAAAATTCTTTTTAAAAGGTTCTCGATTGTTTTGTGTTTTTCTCAAAATGTAAATAAATTGTAGTAAAAAATTAATTAATACAGTTTGGACGATTTTTATTTTATAAAAAATATAAGAGGTGTTCTAGATGGAAAAATTTGATCGCGGAATAACAAAGTCGAGACTGTTTTCGAAGAATCTTCCTTATTAATTCACTCTGCATAAAAGAACGACAAAAAATATGTGTGTCCGACACATATGCATATTCCGTTGCTGATTTGACAGAATATTTATTAAAATTTGCATAATCATAATGGTACATGTTAAATTAACTGCAACTGTATAAAAATGTGTTCTCATCGATGCATCGTTTCGAAAGAAATTTGCAAAGAGGATAAAAATGAACCGTCACGTTTTTATTTCACTTTATTATAATTCGTAACGTAAACCGATTATAATATTAATATAATTTATACGTTCCGATTTCGATTGCGGTATCTGATTTTGTTTTATTCAAACTCTTTTAAAAATATACGATTCTGATGATATTGTAACGAAACTTTTGCCTTGAGAAATTTTAAACCCAAGAACTCATAACAGAGGAGCGTAATGAAATTTCAAAAGCAAGATAACCTTGCATAACGGTTTTACTACAACTCAGATTTCACGGTGCCTTGGCAATTTAAATTATAAGCTTTAATTAGCTCTTCGCATCTTAAATCACTGCGAAAAAAAAGTGTTGAATTAGACAATACCGATGTAATGCGAAACACGGTATGAATAAACAGTCAATTTCGCAATAATCACGAATTTAAGATTTAAAAATGAGCTAAAAGTTTCTAACATTCTTCCATTAGATTAATCAATTAGAAAGATAAATTACCGTTACAATTCAATGCCTAAGAAAAATAATATAAATAAAACATCATCGTAATTGAATGAAATTGCAAACATAATGAAATCAATCGCCACGTTTAACTTATTAATCATTTAACTTAAAATCAAAAGTGAAAAATTTTATTTTTCGAACACATCGCAAGCATGACTTGCAAAAATCCTAAAAACAAGAATCCGTGACTGTTTCAATAGCGCAAAACTTTCTCGATACCACAATAAAAGATCTCAAATATCGTGGAATTAATTATAATATTTTATCAATTCTAAACGCGAGTTCTGAAAAAACATATTTAACGAAGAATTCTGGTTTCGAAGCAGACTCTTGACATTCGTGATGAGTAAAAAGATCTAAGGACGGAAATTTTCCATGGTCGTTTTAAGATGGTTCAACTTTCTTGATGCCTCGATCGCGAATACAGGTCGCAGACGTTATTCGATGGATTATATTAAATATATAGAAGAATATTGAATATGCGGAGGATTCCGATAAATATTAATATTAATATTAACCCTCTATAGCACCATGTGACTTAGAAGTTAAGCACTTATGTATTTATGTTTTGTAAATTCGATTTTATTTACTTGTCATTATATTGTTCAATTATATCATTGCATCACTGTTATGATATTAGACAGCCTATTTGCAACAGCCAGTAGTTTAGCGATTTTTTAATTAAACCGAGAAACTATAATTAATTTTAATTTCTTTCTCATAATCAAACAGAATTCCGCCTTTTTTTTCTTTTTTCTTTTTTTTTTCTTTTTTTTCTTTTTTTTTACAAAAATAAAAATTACAAAATTGTGCCAGTTGAACCTAATTTAGTTGTCGAAGCGAATTATTTTAAATCACGTCTCGCAAGAAGACTCAGAAAATTATGATTACGTCGCGATTTGATTTCATCGACATTATGCCAGCAATATTGGGGATTTATTTCGATCATTACCATTCTTACGTCGAACCATCGAGTTCACGGAACGTTTGAGACGATTTACATAAATTGCTTCCTGTTGTTCGTCATTAATCCACGAAGGATCAAGAATTTCTTCGATCGTAACAAAAGAGGAAAAAAATTGAAACAGTGCTTAGGCAGCGATGAATATTAATTGTTATCATTAGTCGCTTGTGTGACATAGACAATTCGTGTGATTGGGTGAGAAAAATTTGGTTGGAAAATTAGATATCAAAAAGACTGAGTTGTAATGTTTAAAATAATTTTTCTTATGATATAAAACCTTTTTCTTTAACGTTTAAATAATATTGATTATTTTATTAAATTATATTGGTTAATAAAATAATTGAACAGTATAGTGATAATTAAATAAAATAGAATTTAAAAAAATATAGATACATTAATATGAAACTTCTGAGTTTAAACTAATTTTTAAAAATAATAATTTATATTGGTTAATAAAAGATTGAACAGTATAGTGATAATTAAATAAAATAAAATTTTAAAAATATATACATTAATCAGTACGAAACTTTCAAGTTGCTTTAAAATATTAGAATAATTATTTTAAGTGTTTAGAAACATTATATTTAATTATTAATTTTATAATTCTTCTTTATGAGACAGCTATATCATTCTGGAATCCAAAGATTAAATTGAGAAAAAAAATATGCTATACAATTAAGAGAAACGAAGAAACTGTTAAGAATGAAATAACGTCTGTTTAATCGAGAAATTGGTCGTTTGATTTCTACATTGATCAAGTTTCAAAATAAAACGAACCTTCGATAGAAAATACATTATTTCGTAACCGCATTGACAAGTAACTTACAAAAATTGTTGCATAACACCCGTCGATGTATAAGGCGTTTCAAAAGTCATGAATATTTCATTAAAAAAGAAAAATATATATATGATTTCACAAATAACACGTGATTCATGGTTCTGTTACCTCATCGTTACACGTGTATATTAATCGATACATTCAACACAATTCTAATATTTCGTCAATTAAAAAAGTAAAATCAAGATTTAACCAAAAGTAAAACTTGACACACTAGAGCCAAAAAATATTGCACTTTTTTAAAATTTATCGTAGTCTTCCAAACAATGAGAATATAAACAGTCGAAGATCCATTTGAACGATGCATCTTGAATTTATTGGAACGAAGCTCTCAAATTTTAAGTCACCATTTCTCACATTTGATTTTCTATCAACGAAATTTTTTAATC
>SMSQ01013883.1:51457-67468 GCA_019453375.1 Ctenoplectra terminalis | reverse complement strand
TCATGAATATTTCATTAAAAAAGAAAAATATATATATGATTTCACAAATAACACGTGATTCATGGTTCTGTTACCTCATCGTTACACGTGTATATTAATCGATACATTCAACACAATTCTAATATTTCGTCAATTAAAAAAGTAAAATCAAGATTTAACCAAAAGTAAAACTTGACACACTAGAGCCAAAAAATATTGCACTTTTTTAAAATTTATCGTAGTCTTCCAAACAATGAGAATATAAACAGTCGAAGATCCATTTGAACGATGCATCTTGAATTTATTGGAACGAAGCTCTCAAATTTTAAGTCACCATTTCTCACATTTGATTTTCTATCAACGAAATTTTTTAATCGAGCTCGATTTCGTCACGTTTCTTTAATTTAAATCAGTTTCTTCTTTTTCGTGTGTACCTTGATGCTCTGACAAAACGCATCCGATAAATCTTCAAAAACGAAGAAGCAATGATACAGCAGAACTGACCGATTGTGCAAACCGTGTCGTGGTGTAATATAACCAGAATTTTGATCGTGTAGGGGGAAAAAAAAGGAAAGCGAACGCGAAACATGATTTTGAGAACAGTAAATTTTTCGACGCGATTTTACAGAAGCATTAAATTTTTTTTTACCTAGTTTCACGAGTTCTTCTATTACCTAACGATAAATCTTGTTTTAGAATTTTTATTAATTATTAAAATTCTTATTTTAAATTCTTAATTTGAATTTTTATTAATTAGGTAGATCTAACTTAATTTCAAGAAAGAAATTTGTAAACAGTTCTACTGAAGTCATTTTACTCTGTAAAGTTCTAAAAATATTGCTAAAAATAAAAATAAAATTGACGCTTAATCGAGAAAAGAAAAGAAACACGAGCGAGTACACTTAACGTGACATAAATAACGCTATAAACTCCCACACATATACTCAAAAGAGTATTAAAAACTAACTACAATACCTCTACTCCAATATTAAATAAAAAATGTATCAACTTTATTATCTCATAACTTCTTCCATAATCCATGCAAGTAAAAATTGACTCGATGATAAATAGCAATTATACTATATTTTCTATCTAGATATCTCACTGGTAATGAAAATGTGAAAATTCAGCCAAATTATTGTCAATTTTTAAAAGTATATTATTGAATATGAACTAGTTAAGTATCGAAAGTGGCTCGGAAGGCAAAGGGTTGAAGCACATCCTTTTCCCTAAGTCGAGGTGGGACTACAAATGTCCCGCCATTACGATGCATCAAAAAGGTGGGACACTTTTAATCCCAGTGTGCCCCAAAGAGTTAAAAGATCCAATATTTGCAAACTAAAACACACATCGATCTGCAAAGTTATACCTACAATCTCGTTCGACACTGTACGATTGCCCAAAAACTGTGACGCGTCCCTGAAAAGATCCATTCGACCGGATCGGGACCAGTTTCTCAGACTCGAAATTGCGCAACAAGGTCGATCATTTTTTGGAAAAGGAAAGTGAAAGAGGACGGGCGAAAATATGAAAGAAAAGGACAAGCGTAGAAGGTTGGATGGAATAATCGAGGACGTCGAGACACGACCATCGACAAATCGAACATGCTGGAGAACGAAAGCCGATTGCACGTGCTCGAAACCGCTTCTCCGGGCTGGCTGGACCAGCAGGAGATAGGTGAGAGTGTTACAAACGTTACGTCACTGAAGAATTGCACGCGACGGACCGTCGGTTACGTATGAACGATCCACTATTGCCTCGTCCTTCGGTCGCCATGTTTCTACGCCACAATTTTGGGAAGAGTCATCGTTCCTGGTCAATAATGAGTCACGACGATGATAAACTTTTATGTATCTTGTTTTCCGGTTAAATATAAATTCGAACGAGGATGGCTGCTTCGCGTGCGTCATAAGTTTCTTTAAATTAAAAAATTGCCAAAGAATTGATTATTTAAAAAGTATTAGAGATAGAATTGTTCTATAAATATTGGAGAATATTTATTTGATATATAATTATTAGTTTCTTCGAAGCGAACATTTGTTGGGAATAATTTTTCCAGGGGTAAGTAAAGTTTGAAAATTTGGAAACGATTGCTTTGTGTGGAAATTATCAGTTTGTTTGAATAAAAAAATTGTGAAGAAACTGATCGCTTGAAAAACAATAGAAATAAAATAGAATTGTTCTCTAAGTATTACAGAATAAATATTCGATACATAATTATTGGTTTCTTCGAAGCAAACACTTGTCGGGAATACTAATCGCCCAGAAAACAATTTTTCCGGGGGAAGATAAAGTTTGGAAATTTGAGAACGATTACTTTGTGTGTAAATTATCAGTTTGTTTGAATAAAAATATTGTCAAAAAGCTGATCGCTTAAAAAATGTTAGAAATAAAACAAAATTGTTCTCTAAACATTGGAGAACATTTATTTAGTATATAATTATTAGTCTCCTTGAAGCAAACACTTGTCAGGAATACTAATCACCCAGAGAACAATTTTTCCAGGGAAAAATAAAGTTTAAAAATTTTTAAACGATTACTTTGTATGCGAATCATCAGTTTGTTTAAATAAAAAAATTGTCAAGAATCTGATCGCATAAAAAAATAATAGAAATAAAATAGAATCGTTCTCTAAATATTACAGAATAATTATTCTATACATAATTATTAGTTTCCTTGAAGCAAATATTTGTCAACAATACTAATCCCACAGAAAACAATTTTTCCAGGTAACAATAAAGTTTAAAAATTTGAAAACGATTACTTTGTGCGCAAATCATCAGTTTCTTTGCATAAAAAAAAAATGGCCAAAGCAACCGATCGTTTAAAAAATGTACAAATCTAAAAAATAAAAACCCTTTTCTCCCATGACCGGTCACCAAATATTAAAAAACAATTATTTAATACACAATCGTTAATTATTCTTCTCAAACCAAATACTTGTCCGAAATACCAATCATTCGGAGAACAATTTTCCCGATAAAAAGTAAACTTTAATAATTGGAAAGCAATTATTTCGTGCCTGCAAATTATTAGATTCCTCGGACTAATTGCGAAACAATCCAATAGTTCCAGAGACACTGTAGCGAAACGGTTAACAGTTAGCATACCTCTTTGTACCGAAGTGTTCGAAACTAGTCTTGAATGACTTGCGTTATACGCATACACGGCAGTGCACGTGGTACAGAGACAGGTGAAGCGAGTTGTAGCTATAGTTGAGCACTTTTACCTGTTGCTGCCTCTTACTCAGCTGCTATTTCAACTAGGAAGTGCCTAAAACCTTTTATCGAGGACTTTAAACATCCAGCCTCGCGAAACTATTACGTTACTTGTTCGAAACCGCTCGTTCGCGGTACACTGGTTGTAAAGTTGCTCTTCGCGTCTTTTTTTTAACGCGGTTAACCCTGCTGCAGTCTTCGCATTATTTTCGAGCCAACCGTACTCTCGTTTCACCGAAGAAAGCTTCCTATTTTAAAAGAAACGTGTGTTCAACTACAATTTATGTATAACTACGATTAAACAAATGTCAATTGATAAAGGCATAACATTTAAAATAATTAAAATTCAATAAAAAATTCAATAACAAGATAAAGAAATGTATACTTAATTTGTTGGTCTTATTTGAGGAATTAATTTATTCGTGCAATGAATTATATGACACGTGCGAAATAAAAATAAAAATAACCCTTGTGCGAACCAGAATCAATTTTGTCCAAGCGAATTCGAAATGTAGGCCGCTCGAAAACGAATTGGTACCTAAAGAAAGTTTTAGGATAGGGAAAGATTCCTAATTTTTGTTTTGGAAGGTTTGAAGATGTCTGAATTTCTTCAGATTTTTTTTTTAAGGAATTTTAATCAGCGAAAAATACTCCGGAGACGAATGAATTTGGTTTACAGTTCGAGGATACATAAGGATAAAGAAACGTTTACACTTAAGGGTTAGGTTCGGGTTAGGTTCGGGTTTTACGAGTTTAGCAAACGATTACTTAATTTCTGATGGTTAAAATAGCTGTGATAAAGATATTTGTTTTTTGTTTATTGTTTTATTAGCAGAAATACAATTCTATAAGCTAATTTTCTAGCTTGGGTACTGTTTACTTGGGTACTATCACCACTTACGGCGCGATGAGAAGAATATTTAACAGTTTTGTTCTGTTGTTTCGTAGTCTCCATTTTTGGTCTCGTACCATTTCAAGATTAATTGATTAAATTGCTCAAATTGCTCTTTCCGTTACAGAAATGGAGTCCACCAGTCCTCCACCGACCGTACCGACGGCTTCCTTGGAACTGAAAACGCGAAGAGCGCAGTTTCAAACGCAAGCTTCCACTTTGGATACCAGAAGAAGGCAAGCGGTATGCGTGAGAAGGGCCTTTAAGAAATATGGTCCCAAAAGCAACCCGAATATTATCTTGGATGGTCTGAATATGACTGTGCCGAAAGGCACGATGTAAGTTTTATAAATTTCTTCTTCTTATAAATTTAGCCTTTTTTTTTAAATATGATTGAGTATATTAATTCCGCTAAATTAAACAAAATAGTACTCTACTATTTTCAGTTTCCTTTGTTTTTCCTCGCTTCTTCCATCGAAATAGAAAATTTCACGCACGATTACATAAAAGTGGTCTGCAAATTCACGTTCACCGATGCTCGTTGATCTTTCTCACCGGACGGATGAACCTCGTCCTGTCACTTTTCTTTGCTAAAGACAACGTCCACATGTCGAATACGTCACGATTCCTTGGAAACATTCTCGTTAACGAGACTCTTTTTTCCTGTGCAGATCAGCCGATCGCGAAAGATAAACACTTTTTTTAATAAAATAGCCGCTAAAAAGTAACTTTATTTATCCCGATCAATCTTGATCGACGCGTGAGATGGAACCTCACCTTGTTATTTGCTTTTCTTCGTCAATGATGAGGCAGATTTTTATGCAGATAACCGAGCCGCTAATTGAACGATGCTGTTACGCGTCCATTAAAAAACGATTTGAGGCTCGAGTGTTGATGATACGCATTTGAGAATAAGTTTGTTGGTCGTAAAGCGGTTGTGGTTAATTGCTGAATGACGAATAGGATATTGATATAATTACTTCTGGATAGTTAAAATGGTATTACATTATCTAACAATTAATAATTCACAATTATTAATGTTACATAATAATTGACATTAGCATTACTAAATATGGTTTACTAGGTGCCAGTGATCGCAGAAAGACCAGGCTAATCCACGCATTTTTATTAATAATACACGATAATTATATCACTGAATAATTAACGATACACAATCATTAATATTATTCAATAATTAATATTAGCATTTCCAAATATGGTTTACTAGATCCAAATAGTTCCAAAAAAGCCGCGCTAAACTAACAATAATGTAACATATATTTTAATTAATAATACACGATAATTAAATTACTGAATAATTACCAATACACAATCATTAATATTATTCCATAATTAATATTACCATTTCCAAATATGGTTTACTAGATGCGAGTGATCGCAAAAAGACCGCGCTAATTCAATACAGAATCAGTAATAGTACTCAATAATCAATGTCTCAATTTCCAGATACGGTTTACTAGGTGCGAGCGGTTGCGGAAAGACCACGCTACTATCTTGCATCGTGGGACGAAGGCGTTTGAATTCCGGTGAGATCTGGGTGTTGGGTGGTCGACCAGGGTCCAAAGGATCGGGTGTTCCCGGTCCTCGAGTGGGCTACATGCCACAGGAAATTGCATTGTACGGGGAGTTCTCCATCAGAGAGACTTTCATCTACTTCGGTTGGTGTGCTGGCATGACCACGCAACAAGTCGACGAAAAGTTGGAATTTCTTATAAAGGTAAGACTCGTTTCCTTTTTTTTTTTTTCTTCAATATTAGTCTATAAAAAAATTGATGCGGACTGACAAAGCAAAAAAGTTGCCCATCAATTGCAACAAATAAGTGTAGCATAATCATGACGTAGCCGTTACCCCTTTTTGTCCAATACTGTGATTAATAGATTCAATTAAATATTCTCGTTTATGCAATATGCTGATTGTAATCGTTTAAGTATTACGTAAAATGGAACATTTCAATTTAATGTGAATAAATAATTGGCGCAAACGAAACGCAAAAAATTCGTGTTTTTGTAGTTTTTTTTCTTTTTTTTTTTACTTCTACCGTATTGAAACATTAGAAGATAAATAGTAATTTTTATCTAGTAACATTGTACGTATAATTTGCATAATATGGAATTTTTGTAGATAATTATACATCCTCTTAACGAAAGATAAAATAAATATGCAAATACTTGTGAAATTATCTACTGTACCATTCGATACAAAAAATGCATAAATAAATCACAAATTATTATTAAAATAAAAAAAAAAAATAAAAAAAAATAAAGATTACCCTGTGCGAAAGGGAGCCATCTTAAAATTCCTAATGCGAATCAACTACAAACGAAATATTAAAAATTCTTAATTCCCGTAACAGAGAACTTAAATTCTTAATAATAATACCTAGCGTAAAAACTTAACATACCCTTAAAAACTTTGACGAATTTCTTCCCTAAAATCATAAACTTTACAATTACAAACGAAGGTTTCAACGTACCCCAAAAATGAATATCCCAAGAAAAATAATTGCTCCTTAACTTACGAAACCATTGGCTAACGAAACACCATGTATACTTTGCACGATTAACCGTTTAAATGAAAAAAATAAAAGAGACTTTACACAAATTATCTGAAACAGTTCCTGCAGCTACCATCGGAGAATCGTTTCGTAAAGAACTTATCGGGTGGCCAACAAAGAAGAGTATCGTTTGCCGCGGCTCTTCTAGCCGATCCAGAATTATTGATCCTGGACGAACCCACCGTTGGCGTAGATCCTGTTCTTCGTCAAAATATCTGGGACCATTTGGTCCACGTGACGAAGGATGGCAATAAAACGATCATCATCACCACCCATTACATCGAGGAGACGAGACAGGCTGGTATCATTGGATTAATGAGGGGTGGTAAATTACTAGCCGAAGAATCACCGCGGAGATTAATGGAGATACACAATGTTGATAGCCTGGAGGATGTATTTTTGAAGCTGAGCAAGCGACAAAATATGGGTCTTCGAAGAAGAAGCAGTATTCTCAGCAGTGTCACCGGTGTTCCTCCTGAAGCAGTACGTCTCTCTTATTTTATTTCGTATTTCTTTTTTTTATTAGATCGATGCATATGAAATGCCGGATTTTTATTACAGTTTCCACCGCATGATTGTTTATGAGATAATCTTAGTTGCACAGAACATACAGTTTGATTCAGATTTATTGGTTTTCCAGGATGCGGACGACGAAATGAGCGGTGAATTCGGCGACAACGTCAGTCTTTCTAGTCGAAGAAAAAGCATCGTCATAGACGATGGAAATGTAATTTTTTATATTCGGTTTTATCTATCGTGTGTTCTTTTTTTGTCGCACAAATTTTTACGAGTTGTTCGACGAACAGGTGTCAGAATTGCCGCCCGAAGAGAAAGGTTCCTCGAAGTTCAAGATGCTCGATCCCCAGCACATGAAGGCTCTTGTATGGAAGAACTTTTTGTGGATGTGGCGAAACGTGGGGTAGGATTTTAATTAAAATTCGTTAGAACATCCTGCGTCTATATTCTGGTTTACATTTGTCCTCGTAACGAATACCTTATCCTTTTGCAAACATGTAGTCTTTACATACTTTTCTCTGTTCAAAAAAAACAGAAAATAGAAAGNAGGATTTTAATTAAAATTCGTTAGAACATCCTGCGTCTATATTCTGGTCTACATTTGTCCTCGTAACGAATACCTTATCCTTTTGCAAACATGTAGTCTTTACATACTTTCCTCTGTTCGATGGAGAAATGTATATAATTTAGCAGCGAAAAAAAAAAAGAAAATAGAAAACGAATATTATGAAAATTGTACAATATAAAATTTCAGCATATCTACTTAAAAACATGCAACCTTTCGACCGCTTTGGTAGTTTTACTTTTATCGTCGACGATTTAAATATACCGATTTCTAGCAAAGAACTAAAAGTAGTAGATACTTGAAAAGAAAAATATAAAATCCAAGGGATATAAATCTACCAAAGAATTAAAAATAGCAGGTACTTAAAAAAAAATATATATAAAATCCAAGGAAAATAAATCTTTATTCGTATTCGTTGTTTCTTTCATACTGTAAATTTCTAGAATTTTATATGATAAATTGTTTTTTTAGTATTAAAACAGGCAGGTACATTGAAACAAAATAAAATTCTAAAAAATTCTCTGCTTACTCTTTCCAGCATAATGTTATTTATCATCGGTCTCCCAGTCGTTCAGATTATCCTGTTCTGCCTCTCCATCGGCAAAGATCCGATGGGCTTAAGGATAGCGATAGTGAACCATGAACTGAACAACAGCATGCAGCCTTGCGTGCCAACGGTTGGATGTGACTGGACTCGATTAAGTTGTCGATTTTTGAAACACTTGGAACAAAAATCAGTGGTGTTGCTACCGTACGACTACGAAACTGACGCTAAAAACGCTGTCGAACGAGGCTGGGCTTGGGGTGCCATTGCATTTCCCACGAATTACTCCGATTCCCTTTCGGCGAGAATAGAAGAAGGCAAAGATGTCGACGAATGGAGCGTAGATTACTCTAACATGCAGATCGTTATGGATATGTCCAGTGAGTTCACGATCGAAACCTAAAAAATGGCTATCAGGGCGTTTATTTTTATTATTAAAATTCATGACAGCTGAAGAATAACAAATATAACGACAGATAAAGATTATCTGTAAAGTTCAATTAAAAAATCTTATTTCTTTCTTTATCTCTTTCTAGATCAGCAAATCGGTCAACTTCTTCAAAGAGCTTTTTACAGTTCGTATCAGGATTTCGCTCAGGAAGTAACGGTGGCATGCAATTACAGCAAAAAGCTAACGAGCATACCGTTAAATGTAAGTTAAACAATTTTATGACGCATCATAACACAGTAAAGAATGCTATAAACATTGCTGAAGGTTGTTTCGTAAAAACGTTTGAATCTTACAGTTTAAAAAACCAATCTACGGTCCCCTGGATCCAAACTTCACCGACTTCGCCGCACCCGGTGTTATTTTAACGTGAGTATAAATATTTCCTGCTTGATCGTTTGAAAAAGATTTTCATTTATCGAACAAACATTTTTCACCGTGCAGAATAATCTTCTTCTTGTCGGTTGCTCTTACTTCCGGCGCTATGTTGCTGGAGAGGAACGAGGGTCTGCTCGAAAGAAGTTTAGTTTCTGGTAGGTAAACAAGATTAGTTCAAAGAAAAATAGGTAATTAAATAATTTCACAGATTACTTTTTTTTTTAATCAACAGGTCTCACCGGAACGGAAATTCTTTTCGGACAAGTTATAACGCAATTCATGGTGATGATAGGCCAAACAGTGATGGTTTTGATATGTGCGTTCGCAGTGTTCGGAATCACATGCGAAGGTGATATCGGTTGGATCACCGTATTGACTATTCTTACCGGATTGTGTGGCATGTGTTTCGGTACGAATAATTTTAACAATCGTAAGAACAATTATTACCGTCCATCCATTTAATTATACCTTAATTTTTAGGATTCGTTGTTGCTTGTGTCTGTGATAACGAAAGAAGCGCCACTTACATGGCGATGGGTTCGTTTCTGCCTATAGTAATGCTGTGCGGAATAATATGGCCTATCGAAGGAATGCATTATATTTTAAGATACATCAGTTTTGTCCTACCTCTTACAAAAAGCACTGATTCGATGAGAGCTATGCTGGCAAGAGGATGGCCAATTTCAAATCCCACCGTTTACAATGGCTTCATTGCCACTTTCATTTGGATAAGCATTTTTATGACTCTGTCCATATTGTTGATTAAGTTCAAGAAAGGATAGTACTCATTTTTTTTTTTTTCTTTTAAGTTACAGACTAAAAGATGCGATAAGTTTTGTGAGTGTGAAGATACTTTATGGTACAAGAGTTACTGCGTACAATTAAAGCGATTAATGAATTCTTGTACAATGGGGGAAGAATGAATGTAAACTGTGTTGCGGGTGTAGCATACTTTTCTTATTTTTTGTTGCTCAATACGATTATATTTATTATACGTACTTCTGTATCACTACGAAATTGCGACGGCACATTTTTGTACAAGTAGGCTTTAAAGTAAACGTGGACTTGCAATTGTGTAATGTTTCTTTTTATAATATTTGAATCATTGACGTAAAATTACCAATGACCTCTTTTTATTTTTTATTAATCGTAGCAAGTTTTTCTCAGTATCATAACTGTAGGTGCAACGAGTTGTAATAGTTTGTTTTTATATAAATTCATTCTACAACTTGCCTGTATGTGAACAAGGTAGGTAGAAAAAAAAGGATGAAAAAAAGATAGAATAAAGACAAAAAAAAATATATAAAATGTTTTATTTGTAACGTGAAACGTACCTATGTGTATAAATTTATAAATAAGTCTTTAAGTGTTTTAGTTTGTACAAATTATCACACGTATCCCTGGTTGTTCTTATTATTTTGCAGACCTTGGAGATCGTAGAAATGGTTCGTGCAACGTTTTATGAATTCTTTCTGCTTTTTGTATTCCAACACCGGGGCAAAGGGCTAGAGTATTCGGTTTTGCTGCAATTATCTCATTTAATGTGCCGAATGTCGATAAAAGAGTTGTAGCGTCTGTTTTATTCACTGATCGAATTGTTGTCAAAGAATTAACTAACTAAAATAAGAGAAAAAAATAGTTACAGTTCCTAGATTGAAGGAAATTTCAACACACGCTCGTTAATGTGTTATGCACCTTTTGATAGGGAGCTGTATCGCTACGTTCCATGATTGCATCTGGTGGTTTATTTTCATAAATCTTATACGTTTCAATAATTCTGCCTGCATCTTCCGCATTCCATGCTAACATTAGTGTTAAATCGGCAAGAATGCAAATCCTTGTTAAATGTTTCAAAGCATGATGAGGCTCAGCCACATCAACCTGTAATATTTGAATACACGTATAATATAATTGCTTATTAGATACATTTATAGTAACAATAATCAGAACGAACCTGTACTAAAAGAACTCTTAAATTATACATGCTTCCCAAAGCCTTCAAACGTTCGTGGATGTAGTCAGGATTGAGTTGGTGATACCGTATCGATAAGAAAAGAGCGCAGGCAGTTTTTCCCATCACATAGTCTGGTACTATTTCAGAATATTCCCAAGGAACATTTGTTATGAATTTCAGCAACGGATTCCCTTTCTAAAAATAACATACGTATACGAAACAAAAAACATAACACAATATTAAATATAAAAAACACTTTATGTTACCATACTTGTTTCAAACCAACTAACAGTGTATTGAATTTTCCAGTATCCTTAACTTTAGAGGGGCCAGGCAATTCTTCTTTAAAAAATTCCGACTTTCTCAATTCGCTAAACGCAGCTGCACATAAAAAATATATAGTTTCAATACAAACGTGTTGAATTCATATTAAAAGAACATATAAATTTTACTCACACTGGAAAGAATCGGTCTTAGTTTGCTTAGATGGAGAGACATCGTCATCCATTTTATCTTTTTCTTCCATATTTACTTATTTCTGTCTTTAAACAAATTTTCATTTGTAAACTGATGAATTATTAATAACATGTTATATTGGAGTAATTCTATTGTACTGTACAATGTTGTACATTAGTACATTATGCTTCTTTTATTTATCTTAAGTACGTGAAACAATTATTCATTTACTCGATCATAATTTATACTACAAATAACAAAAAACTTTCGATAACATAGGTTCATAAATTTATTAACAATATATGACCGTGTCTTACGATTCTCTTCTATTTGTACGGAACTTACGTGCATACAACTTATGTTTTTAACCATTTATTTTATTTAAGATTTTATTTAAGATTTTATTTAAGATTAAGCCTGTTAATCGAAATCCTACCGTACGTTTATTTACCTTTCATAAGTTTTTAATTACAGATCTCTATCTTTCTATGTAAATAATTATATCATTATCTACGAAACAAATGATAGTACCTTTTTTTTTTCCATTGGCAACACTGACAATTGATTACATCTAATGACACATTAAATTGAGATATTTTTATAATCAGCTGATTGTTATTTTTATTATATAGTTCTGTCAATATGTTAGGATTAGAACGGTATAAATGTTTGCGAGCATTTTAAAACTTGCAAGAATCATTTATATCAAATCTTTATAAATGTAATTGAAGATTGATATATTCAGAAAACGTAACCTAAAATTCGTAAATGAACAAGGAAAAGTCGGAGATTAAAAATGCCAAGCATCCTTCTTGGAAGGACGTTGGCATATCAGACCCACGAGCACGGTTGAAGTCTCTTTCCGATCATGCTTCCACGGTAGAAATGGATCGGAATATTCCACCGCAAAGGTATCAGACTATCAAGGTTATATTTCATGTACCATTAGATTTTTAAACTCACTTCTACAGTTTAATTAGCAATCCTGATACTATTAGGTTTTATTTTAAGTATCTTTTTCAGATATTATCGTTCCGGCGTGGAAATGATTAGAATGGCAGATATGTATATGAAAGATAATAATCTTGAGTATGCATATTATTTATATGTCAAATTCATAACGTAAGATGTATACGTAACTTTTTATGCGGAGCTTAATTTATATTTTATTGTACTTTAAAACTTACATTCAAGAAAAATGTATTGTCGCAGGATTTTTGTTGAAAAAATAAGAGAGCATCCACAATTTCATACAGTAGATATAACCGAGAAGGAAAGAAATCAACAAACATTGCGTAAAATAATTCCTATGGCCGAAGAACTGAAGAAACAATTATTAGAACAGTATCAAGTAGAATTGAATAAGTATCTAGAAGATGTAAAGGAAAGAGAAAGAGTTGAAAGGGAAAGGCAGAAACAAGAAGAGCTGGAAAGGTGCTTTATAACGTTTTAGAAATTAATGTGCAATTTTTATACTCGTAATATTTATGTATATATAATCATTTCTTTAGGTTGAGAGAAGAGGAAGAGAAAAAGAACAAATTAGCTGCGTTGGCAGCTGTTAAAGCGGCGAAAGCTGCTATGACTGTAACTTCACCTGATGACGGGAAACATAAAAAAATTTCTAGCGTATCACCTAAACCATTAGTAAGTCCATCCAGTGATATTACTGCACAAACATCGAAAGAGCAGTAAGTATAACGTAAACAAATAATTGCTACTTTTTAATAACTTTTAGAAAATTAATTAATTACAAAATTGTATTTTATAGGAGACCTACTATAGATCGTTCGACAAAACCTTCACTGCTTTGTGACAATTTTGCTTTAAGAGACATAGTATTGCCAAATAAATTAATGCACAAATTCCTTACATTGGCTTTCACCAATACCATGAATAATAAAGAAACATGTGGTATATTAGCGGGGAAATTAGAAAGAAACAAATTACTAGTCACTCATTTACTAATTCCTGAACAAACCGGATCCCCAGATTCCTGTATAACACACAACGAAGAAGATATATTTGATTATCAGGATCAACATAATTTAATTACCCTTGGTTGGATACATGTATGTAATTTTTGTATTATTTTAATTGAAAACAAGAACTAGAAGAATTTGCAACTAGAAAAAATAATTGTACTTCACAGACGCACCCTACACAGACTGCATTTTTGTCTAGTGTGGATCTTCATACACATTGCGCGTATCAATTTATGATGGCTGAAGCAATTGCCATTGTTTGTGCTCCTAAATATGATGAGTAAGTAAGAAAAATCAATTTTAAAGCATATCTTTGAGAATATATTTTTCTAAGGAAAGATATGATTTTATATATTCAATTTCTTTTTTTTTTTCAGGACAGGATTTTTTATTTTAACTCCGGAATACGGATTAGAATTTATTGCCAATTGCAGAGAAACAGGATTTCATCCACACCCAACCGAACCTCCATTGTATAGGGTAATTGTTATAACAAATACAATTCATGTATGTAGCATGTTTTATATGTTCAAAAGTATTTTTTTTTTTTTTTTCAGAAAGCAAAGCACTGTAAATTGGATGTAACAGCACCTATAGAAGTAGTTGATTTAAGAAGAAAATGACATCTTTCAGACGTATATACACATATTTGCATATGTGTATACTTTAACATATATAACTACTATATAACAAGTTATATATTTAACTATCAAATACGTTACATTCAAGTGAAAGAAATGAAAAATCGCAAATACTTTAGCTTAAACAACATGAGAATTTAGTAGCTGTAAAGCTTTCAATATTTTTATGACAAAGCATTTAAGAAATATTTAATATATTTGAAATAAAATAATGCATTTAAAATTAGTAGAATAAAATTCGTTGATCACGAATAAAGTACCACAATATTTAAATGTTAAATTATAGTACTGTAAGAGATGAAATTTTTATATAATTTAAGAAATTTTATTTAATTAATTGTAATAACTAGAAATTATTTTGACTGAAAATAAGCATTACTATTAATAGATAGTATTAACGTTTTCATTTCACGAGCATTGAACAATTTCAACCTCTTGTAATGAAAGTAACAAATTCGCTTACATATAATTTATACAAAAATAGAGTATTTAAAATAATGAGATACAAATGTGCTTCTATTATTTTAAAATAATATTTATATTTATTTACTCAGGTAATATGCTATATTATGCACTGAAAATAAATGTACAAGTACAACAAACATTTTTATAAACATTAGTGGTGTGCAAAATCTGTGTATTTATAAGTTTATGTGCCTTTCATGAAAAAGTAATGGTGTTCATAACCTCACGCTAATCATACGAACTGTGTGCAATGTTCAATTGTAGATACTGCACGATATTGTCGAGTAACATTAATTATGTCCAGGTCATTCAATGAAATCGTTTCGTTACGTAAGATCGTAATTGAAAAATCGATAAATGCATTGACATACTGTGCTAGTCATAACTTAATATAAAGGAGCTTGTTATGAAATATATTGGTACACTAAACCAATATATCGCCCCTTATGTGATGCTTCATTGTATGTACTCTCTATCACAATGCTGTATTTAAAAAAAAATTGTGCAGTACAATAGACGCTGTATTAATAGATACCAATGTAAAAGGTTTGTACTAGTAGGTACCTGATACAACTTTTATGTACTTAAAAATTTAATTACACGCTTACATACTGTTTATGAGACTGTATTTTTCCCTGTCTCATAAACGTGCAATACTTTGTACATGTAAATAACTATCCACTCCTTGCAAACAATTCTTTTTACAACCTAAACTGTTCTAACGAAATATAATTTGTTATAACACCAGCATACGTTTGAACCGAAAAAGTATTTATCAACATTATAATTATAAAATAAGTAGCAGAATGTTAGTTGAATCTTTATATTTTTCAAGAGAAGAAATAAATCATAAATTACTTTCGTATACATCATTTTCGATTGTTTATTGTGAACAATTCTTGACTACGAAACAAGATTTCACTAAAGAGCACCGTTCGTCTTTCTGCACTTTTTATGCTTATTGTTCGAAGGCATCCACTGAAAGCGATTATTCGCTGTTGAGAGCATAACAAAACGAAATTATTTACAGCGAAAAAAAGAGAAAGGAAGAAAGAAGGAGTAGAAGAAAATTATTCATACTCAGGATACGGAATTCTAAAGAGAACCTATTGTAGGTACATACGAGTACCTCGTGAGAAATGCTTCTCGCCATTCACCTCTCCTCGCGTATATCGAATTACCTGCGTTGAAGGGTTTCGCGCTTTGCAGGGTTTTATCGACGGCAGGGTCAATCTATTTTTACGTGGCAGCTTATGTGTTCCTCGTTTCACCGTTTACAAACCGGGTATAAATCATGCTACGTGTAAGCATTCTCTTTGTGTACACTTCTTTATATACCTATGGAAATTTCATTTCTACCTGACCATCTTTTTTTTTTTTTTTTTTTTTTTTTT
>SMSQ01013883.1:34872-47165 GCA_019453375.1 Ctenoplectra terminalis | reverse complement strand
GTATCCGTTAAATCTTTCTGTTCTATTATTAAAAACAAGACGTACCCACGGGTGTACCATTAAGGTGACTATAGCATAAATATTTCGATCGTGACTATAGCGTAATAATATTCCACTAATAATAGTGTAACTCGTAGTGGCGCATTCGACGAAATTTCTCGTCGCTCGTGAAATTTGTTCGTGAAAGTTTCGAGAAGTTTACTTAAATGTGACCACGCTCGGTAATATTTCGGTAACGATTGTGCAACTTGTGCTCGAGGCGTTAATCGAGCGGTGTTTTATTACTTCAAAAAAGAAATAAAAAGAAAACATAAAAAAAGAAAAAACTGCCACGCGTGGAAGAAATGTGTATCGGGGCTCTACAGCCGCTTGCCGAAGTAGCGCGTAAAACGCAGCCAAGAGTTCAAAAGTGAACGGCTAGTGAGACAATTTTTGTGTACGAACATTTTCTTCCCGTCTTAGAAGTAACAACGAGTAATTGTAATGCAATTGATCGTGGGATGCTGTAATTGCATAATATATTGGTGTAATCGCGACCGAACCGTAAGTTCGCGTGTGACAGATCGTACGGCGATTGTTCTTCGAGTTTTACCACCTGCCCTTGTTTCCCGGTCTTTCTCCTAAATACATAGGCGATTCTTCGCCAAACGATTGGAAATAGGGAAAAAAGTGGAACATTCTACTTTCACGTTCGACGAAGGTATGCACTTTTCGAGCATATATTATACATGGAGAAATAGGTTAATCCTTCGTTCCGCATTGATTTATTTATCAATCTCAATCTTACGTGATTCATTTTCTACGCGGATTCATCGGTTCGAAAGTCAGTCGAACGTTAGCGATCGTGAACCGTGGTTTCGTAGCAGGCGTGATCGTCATTGAGAATACGTCCAGAAATTGCGTCCTATCGGTTCGATCGCTTAACACACGCGATAAATACTAACATGGTAATTTAATATTGTAATTATCGGCATCATGGTCAAACAATTCCGTACGCAATTACGATAATTTATAGCTTCTTCCGTGCCTCGTCTGTGTGAAAAAAAAAAACGATAAAGTATAAATACGTTTAACGAAACAGAGAAGTTGAAAAATAGTTGACAAATAAGAATAAGTTTTTTCCTTATTTCGAAACAAAAGCATTCGTCCTGTATTATATCTTCCTTATTGGAAAGTTATTAGAACTTTGTTGCAAACATTTTTATCGCGTTCAAAACATACCTCCGTAGATTGCTGAAATTAATACCGCGAATGTTTTTCGCGTGTCACGTTGCTGCAACAACAAACCTGTACATGTGTACATTTCCTTTTCACCAACCTACGGATGATTTAAAAAAAAAAATATATACAACCTGTGTGAATGAAAATATATCGAAACGATCGGTTGTTTTAATCTTCGGGAATAATTTCTTATGCTTACCGAAAACGATTCAACCGATATTTCCTATTTCCTGTTCGATGTGTTCGTTGGCACTGTCATACGTAATAGCAAAAAAATGTCAGCGAGTAGTAAAACCAGGGAACGAGATTTATGTAACCTTGTCACAGGAATCCGACATGTGTTCATTCTTATAGGATTTCCGTAACGATTGTGCACGAAATTAAGAAGAATGTTCTGTCAAACACCGGGAAAGAAAATTTTCACCGACAGTCTTCGTGCGCACGCAACGTTTCGGTTTCATTGCCACGCTTTCGGTTACAGCGTGGCGCTTTTTTAAATTCCGCTTTGAGTGTCACATCGTAACAATTTTATTTTCTTTTTATACGCGCAAACGAGATTTTTACGAGAGCTACTTTTTGCCTTGAGAACGGTATAAAGAGTAATCGGTATAGTACGCGGACAACGGAATAATGCATGAACATAGAGTAAAATTAGCTGGGATCCATTGACACACTTACGATAGTATAAACGACATCTTTTCATGAAATTCTAATATTTTTTCTTTTTTTGCGGAACGTTATAGGGTACAAGAAATAANCGTAGATTGCTGAAATTAATACCGCGAATGTTTTTCGCGTGTCACGTTGCTGCAACAACAAACCTGTACATGTGTACATTTCCTTTTCACCAACCTACGGATGATTTAAAAAAAAAAATATATACAACCTGTGTGAATGAAAATATATCGAAACGATCGGTTGTTTTAATCTTCGGGAATAATTTCTTATGCTTACCGAAAACGATTCAACCGATATTTCCTATTTCCTGTTCGATGTGTTCGTTGGCACTGTCATACGTAATAGCAAAAAAATGTCAGCGAGTAGTAAAACCAGGGAACGAGATTTATGTAACCTTGTCACAGGAATCCGACATGTGTTCATTCTTATAGGATTTCCGTAACGATTGTGCACGAAATTAAGAAGAATGTTCTGTCAAACACCGGGAAAGAAAATTTTCACCGACAGTCTTCGTGCGCACGCAACGTTTCGGTTTCATTGCCACGCTTTCGGTTACAGCGTGGCGCTTTTTTAAATTCCGCTTTGAGTGTCACATCGTAACAATTTTATTTTCTTTTTATACGCGCAAACGAGATTTTTACGAGAGCTACTTTTTGCCTTGAGAACGGTATAAAGAGTAATCGGTATAGTACGCGGACAACGGAATAATGCATGAACATAGAGTAAAATTAGCTGGGATCCATTGACACACTTACGATAGTATAAACGACATCTTTTCATGAGATTCTAATATTTTTTCTTTTTTTGCGGAACGTTATAGGGTACAAGAAATAAAATATATCTGTGTGTAAGTCATCATCGAGTCATCAAATGTGGTAATAATGTAATTAAATAATATTTGAATTATTAAATACTTAATATTTTGATCAAATTTTGATTAAATATTTTCTTTTAATCGTTTATGTATACAAACACCATTTGGTTGGCTGTGAATAAGTACGAGTTACGAAAAAGTATACATTTTGCATTCAATTATTTATACACGAGCGTTATTTTGATTAAATTTTAATTAAATATTTTCTTTCAATCGTTTCTGTATACAAACACCATTTGGTTGGCTGTGAATAAGTACGAGTTACGAAAAAGTATACATTTTGCATTCAATTATTTATACACGAGCGTTATTTTGATTAAATTTTAATTAAATATTTTCTTTCAATCGTTTCTGTATACAAACACCATTTGGTTGGCTGTGAATAAGTACGAGTTACGAAAAAGTATACATTTTGCATTCAATTATTTATACACGAGCGTAAGTAATAATCGATCCTTCTTGACTTATGCTTGTGGGCGGTAGTTGTTTTAGTTACGAAGTTCAAGGAGAGATAAAAATTCAGTGACAGGTTAAACAGCTCAATTGATGCAACAATTATCTGACAAATGTAAGGTGACACGGTCGAATTCATCTCTTTCGAATTCAATTAGACAATTATTTTTTCCAGTTATGTCGCGCGCGTGTACAACTTGGTTTTCGCGTTACTTTGAATTGCAAAATTATGCGCAATCGAGGAGAAATTCATAGATGACGGTCATTTACGGATAATTAGAACTTCGCTGAAACGAATTGAAATTTAAATAACTCGATTGGTACGGTAAACAGGTACGATAAATGGGAGACATTTTATTAATTCGAATTTCGGTCCAGGGAAACATTTTTAATAGGATTTCCTTTCGATAAATTTTTACGCTGTTATTATCGATAATCGCTGCTGTGATTCATTACGATTGAGATAAGTTGGATAACGAATATCGAGTGCAATTTTTTAAATAAAACATTTTACATCGCATCATAAAATTGTTAAATTTCTAACAAATAAATCGATCAATTTCAATCGCATTTTTCGAACTGGAAATAACATTGAATGTATATACGCACGAGAGAATTTAATTTTTTAGAATGAAAAAAATAATTATTACGCAGCATGTAACAATATGGAGTTAAAATTAAACTCTATTGGATAATTGAAATTTAAGTGTCTGATAAAATACATTAAATCTAATTATTCACTTTTTGTTTCCCTTTATATTTGCTGATATTGTCATTAATTGCACTACAGTAGCAATGTACAATTAAAAATATACATTTATTATTTGCCTACTTTATCTAAGATAACGGATAAAACGAACGATAGGGTGGGGTTGGTTCTGGAATTGATAATTGCGATCAATCTTGATTTCAGATTCGATTTTGCCACGTGATTGATAGGAGCGATAATAGGCAAGACCTAGAAGCGTGTACAAAAGAGCAGAAAAGTTCTTCGAATTAGAGGCGTGAAGCAGAAATAGGAAGAACGAGAGAGAAAAAAAAAAAAAAATGCTTCAGTTGCCGGTGATCGTTGTTTTGGTGGTTTCGATGTTCGGTAAGACGGAGATCCAACGATATTTTTACGCCGACGATCAAACGTATATTTGAACGTGATACCCGAGTCGCAGATAGTGTGTCGTCAGAATTTAAAACGATTCGACCAACCATAGATTTATCGAGACATACAAGCTTGCTTTACTTAAAACATTATTTTTTTCAAATTTTACGAAACGAAAACAGTTGGACGTAAAGTAAGTACATATTTGCCACGACGCGTGACGTGTATTTATACGAAGTTAATTTTTCCTTGTTCCCTCTTGTACTCTTTGTATTATGGTATTAGAACTTGTCTCATAAATTATTCCACGGTTAGTTGGCAGAGTGTCTCCTGTGCTGCAGAAAGAGAGACACGAAGAGAGCACAGTGGACGTCGCAGCACATCTGACGGACACGACCAATATTTCGAGTAACAGTAGCAGCGAAGCGGTCGAAACTTCGATAAAGACGACAGAAGATAAGAGTGAGTATAATGAAATTTCTTAACAATTTAATCCTTTTGTGTTGGCATCAACTTGGCTAACGCTTGAAGTACGGTCAATATTCTTCCTATGTATCTTACGATTAACGATAGTAGAAATTATTACCGTGGGAACATACTGAATGCTTTGTCATTCCTTAAAATCTAGAGAAAGTAAATGAAATCAATGTATCTGTGTCATCGAAGAGTCCACCAGATGTGGATCCAACCACGTCGATCAGTGTGGAAAAACCAGTCGAAAATGAGAAGCAAAATTGTACCTCTACAAAGGAACAAGTGGACATGCTTGAATGTCACGTGACGCCACAGGACGATGATGACATTACAGAGCAAAATACGCCGTTAAATACAACAGGTATGTATTATGTGAAATTTGAATGAAATTAGGAACCGGCATAGAAAACAGGTCGTGCACTGTTTTATCGTATTTTTCTTTCTCGTAAGAACCCACGATAAGTGTAACAACTGCGAGCAATAAGACTGAAGCGAACGCGGAATCTCAGGTACCGAAAATTACTCCTTCTAAGGACAAAGAAAATGACGGGAAAAAGGAGATAAAAGTGGTTTTAAATACTACTCACACCACGGATCGATTGTACTACGATGTGCATACCGAGACAGATCACCCGATGAATGCTAATCATTCAGGTATAAAAATGTATTTTAATTTTTGTATCACGTATTTTAAACATCACGAGAGTTTTAAGCGTCGTATAAATATTGTTACATTGTAGATGTTCCAAATACGGATTCGAAACATGGTACTAATACCAGCGAAGTATCGACTGCACCGCCGTTGCTAGTAACTAAGATTGGTACAAGCATAGGCTCTAAAGATATTGTTGGGGCAGTAAAGTCTGCCGATCAGGTTAAGAACAAGCGCATGTCTTCGGGACTGATAGCGTTAGTTACGGCGATAAGTTTTGCTATAGTAATTGCTTTGATGTACGTTGGAATGATTATTTGGAGGCGATATATTGAGTAAGTGTCAGGTTTAATATTATTCTTTACCGTTTGAAGTAACGCGTTGCTTCATTTAATATTTTTTTATTTCAGATACAGATACGGACATCGAGAGTTACTCGTTAACGAGCTAGAATTTGACACTAATGATTTGCGTCATTTTGAGGTAGGCATATTATTAATTACAATTGAATTGCAACATGTTTATGTAATTCAATTTTTACGTGTTACAGCTGTGATTTCAAAATAGCAGTAACCTGCAGAGAAGAGAATACTAAATGATTCACAGCTAAGGCTGATATCATGTAACTATTAAAGATTCATTTGATCTGTGATACTAAGGACATGCATTGCGTCTGACAGTCAAGACACCAAATATATTTGGATAATATTATATACATTTCTTGTAATGTAATTGTTTTCTATACATTATGTATACAATCCACTTTTTGCAACATGTTGATCGTTCTTTCCTTCTCTTGTAGAAATTAAAATAGCGTTACTGTGCTATCATTTATATTTTTTCATAATAATTATGATGCGCAGATCGTTGAATAAATGACATAGTATTTCGAGTACTGGTTACACGTTTTAAAAAGAGCTATGGGTGCTAGAATAATATGTATAGATTTTTTTTTTTATGTTAGCGCGACGATATTCCTTATTGTTTCGTAGCATTCGGAACCGTTGAAAGTGTGTACTATGAATTAAATCCTTGCAACGAAGTATTATTATTTTTGTTTTCCATTTTCTTTTTTTTTTTTTGCATTACGTGCGACGAATATGTAAATACTTTTAGTTAAATAAATCAGTGGATTATTTTTTTAATCAAGGTGTTTTTATTTTTCAATATAAAGCGGTTCAATTGCGGTAGATCAGTGACACGCACTTTCTGTCAATAAGTTACAAAAATTTTTCGTAAAAATTATGTACATAAAAAACAATACGAATTATATGTAATCTTGCGTATCCAAGTTTATATAATTAGTAACAAAAAACATGTTCGCAATATATTTATTTATAAATTTGATAAATCACATTTTAAAAAATAGTTGCAAGTAACAAATACGTATTTCACTTCCTGTGTTTAGTATAGTTCTCTTTTTTGGTTTTTAATAATTATCTACATTAATATTGGTTGCATATTTCAATTCTATACGAGACTTTGTTGGTTGCAGAAATATTTGTTGGTTATTAATAATATTGTACATGGCAAGTACATACAACGAATCGTATATTAATTATCTTACATTAGTCTTTCTTTTTTGTAACTACAAGAGGACCCACATTATCGTTCATTTCTTGATTGTGGGGTCCATGAGAACCATCGCAATACGGCCACTGAAATAGCAAAAGTCATTAATTTTAGTACAAACCACAACTGTCGGTTATCGATTAATATTTCTCACAGTATCGTAGTATTCAAAGATCGCACGATTACATAACACGTGTCTCGTGAACTTATTCTTGGATATATCCAATGTAGGTCGGTCATAAGTTGGATGCATGTACGAAAGATGTACGAGTAAAAAAAGATGATAAACTTACATTCTTAGACCTCCAACAACGACAAAATACAGCTTTATCAGTTATGTCCTCTATGTCAACCGTGTCTACAACTTTATTTACATCTTTCTTTATGGTAAGATTTACACGTCCGCATGGCTGCAAGCATAATTTACATATTTCAAAATATACAAATAAACGATAAAAAAAACCGATTATTCTGCAATATATATACAGCAATTAGAATTCGGTAAAAAAATAATGGTATTATTGATTTTTCGAAACAACAAATATAAAAACAAACAACCCAAGTATCTATGTTACGTAATCGGGAAAGGAAAAAACAAAACACACCGTAATATGCTATCTTAACGTCCTTGATGTTCTAGTAACAGGTAGATTTTACTTACCGGACCTCTAGCCAGCGGGCAAAATGCTTTGTACGACATATAACCGAGACCAGCTAACATCGCGGTTGGTGGAATTAAGGAAATCCAATCTCGTACTAAACAAAAAGAAAAATTCTCGTGAACTCGTGCTATTCGTAAAATTCCTCGATAGAAAGTGGTACACCAGTAATTTGCCGTGTCATGTTTAAACTTTTCTTTTTAAAAGCTCCTCGACATGATCCCGCTGGATTATTATATATATCGTAAATACATTAGTTAATTTCTTACTTCCGAGTCGAAACCATCCTCCTATAGAGTTTGGAACAGGCAATTCAGCCAAATAATTAGGAATAGACACTTTGACGAGGTGTGCTACTGGCTCCATGACTGCCACTACTACTACTCCAGTCAAGCTACAAATCAAACAATTTCGAACGCAAACTACCTTACGCTCTCAACTCGAACGTTTCGCTATTCTTTAAAATCATAAAAGGAAGTCGGCAAATCGAGGACTCCAATTCGAAACGCTACGCACGATTAATACGTTCCATTTATTGCATTCATCGTCTAGAGAAAAATGATCGCAGCGTCGGACAAAGAGTCACTGGCCGCGATCCTCGTTTAAAAATTTCAAACGCAACGTCCCCTCCCGTTAATCGGTACACAAATTCAATTCCCGAGTTCAATTATTCTTTCGAACCACGAAAGCATACAACGCAACGTCTTGCAGCTAACAAATAAAAAACGTAAAAAATGCCCGCGTTTTTTGAAATCCATAAAAACCACGCAACCAGTTAAATCAATGCAACAGACCCGAAATGATACAACAGAAAACGTACCCGTGCCCGAGTACATTTTTCAAGTCGAACATTTCCAACGGCATTGTTGCCGGCAGATGTTGACCAGCGTAGTGCGAGAGGTGAAGGACCGGTGGGGTCCGCGAGACGCCTTGTAGGTGGCGCCATCCAGTCGCGAGGCGTTCGCCGGGCAGGGAGGAGGTGGCTGCGTCGTCCGCAAGGATACGTGGTCGGTTGCCGCGACGCCGCCGCGGTTCGCGCAGGCACAGGTACGAAGTGCGCGCGTTTTCGAGGCGGTATCACTGAAAGCGCAGGAGTGGCGTTTCTACGTATCGTTCCGATATCGCTGTTACGGTCCGTCGTCGACGTGCAGTGGGTAGTAGGAGGTTCGTGGCATCGGTTGAAAGAGAGGAAAGACCGTTAAAGGGAGGAGGGAAGGAAAGAGATAGAGAGCGCGGTTCTATCGCCGCGGTGCAGTGCGAAAAGTGTTGGCGAAGGGGGCCCTTGGTTGTTACCGTGTGTGGGTGTGCATGCGTGTGGCTAAGAGCGAGAGCACGTAAGAACGTTGGCCGGTGGCACACGGTGTTGGTACAGGGATAGAGAAAGACGAATAAACACGGGCCGCCGGATAATCCTTGTGTACGGTGTGCGGGTTTCGTGAAGGTGCGTCAAATGACAGTGAGGTGATCAATGTGCTCGAAACATGGCTGAGGAGCTGGTGGTCACCCTGAACCGCGGCGACTCGTCCGGATTCGGGTTTTCGCTCCTCGGTACCGCGGGTCTGCCGCACGTCATCTACGACATCGTTGAGAATTCGCCGGCAGCGAAGAGCGGCAAGGTGAGTTACTGGTCTTCGATCGTATTTTCTTATACCGTTCGCGTTGCTCGTATCGCTTGGTACCGCAGACAGGGAGAGAGAGAGAGAGAGAGAGAGAGAGGGGGGGGGGAGAGAAAGTAAGTAAGTAAGCGAGAGAAAGAAAGATAGAAGTTCGAGGACGGTCAAAGGTGGAGTTACGGAAAGAGCAACCCTAGTCTTTACATGTACAGGCATGTAACATGTATACGTTACGCGCTCGTCCGAGAATCCTGCGAACGCTAAGGGCCTCAAAATAAACGCCTGGTGTATATCGACCCGTGTTATTATCGCGAGCACCCTCTGTCGCCCCGTCTGTTTCTTGACCTCTGATTACTTTTTTGTTCTCACACTTCGCGAGACCGTGTTGCTGGTGTTTCTTGTGTATACACCCGTCTTTAACGTAGACGGTACGGGGATGCTGATTGGCTGGGTGGGATCGGTTTAACGGCCACATTCCAGCCTGTCGGTCGGTCCCTCTGTCCGTGTTCTCTCTCTTCTTTTTCTCTTTCTCTCTGTGTATATATATATATATATGTCTCTCTCTTTCTGTCTGTCTCTCTTTCTCTTTTTCTCTTTTTCTCTTTCCTGTTTCCTGGGGAACGTACCCCTTCTCGACGATCGCGTACGAATCGGAAAATTTGAATCGAAAGAAACCGGGACCCTTTTTGTGTGTACGATCTTTGTAGGGTTTCTTTTTTTTTTTCTCTCTCTTTTTAACGATCTCTGGTATATCGTTGGAATATTTTTAACGCAGCCATGTTTACGCGATACGAAAAGGAAATTGTGTTTCGCACAGGTAGAACCAATGCATGGAACCGTGCATAACTTTTTTTCTCATCCTCGATTTAGCCGGTTTTGCTACATATTTTATATTCTTCGAAGAAATAATGTTACCACAGTTGTTTAGCTGTATCTTTTGTTTAACGATTACGATTCATTCGCCAACATCGAAGGAGAGCGTATTGTCTTCAACGATTTGTAAACAGTTGCGCAACGTCGCGTTACTCTTCGTTAAAGAAAAAAGAAAAATAGTAATAACAATGCGTAATAGGTTAATTCTTTTTTCAATTCCGCGTAACGGATCGACTTTGAGTCATCGAAACTTTATCCACCGTTCACGCAAGCGCATCGCTGCGCGATTGCCAATTTTTTTTTTTTTTTTTTCTTTTCGCGGTTTTTTTTTTTCACAGAAGTCCTTTTTTATGGTTGCGAGGCTGAAAAATAATTGTTTTGTTCTATTCTAATAATTAACGGGAAAAATATAAACAAAAATACAGTAAATATAAGAAACATATTTTACCTTTCATACGATAGAATTCAAGTAGTTGTTCATTTTTATCACCAAAGAGTGTTTTGGTAACTAAATTACGTCATTTTTACTTAACCAACGTAATCGGTTATAATAGCAATAATTTATTCTGCGATGTGGCTTTTACGCACACTCGGACCGTAAAAAGTTAATAATCCACCCGTAGAACGGCGTTATGCAATGGCGTTGCGTGATGGTACGACAGAAGAAGTTGAGGTTTCTTGACGAAGAATCACGCGAGCCTAACAATTAGCCGAACGCGTGTACACGTCGTCGAATTTCTTGAATTTATCGATCGATCGACCCCTTGATAGCTGCAAGACGAATGATCCTCCCCTGCTTTCTGTAATTAGGGTTCTTGAGCGTGTTACAGTGCTTTTGTAATCTTGTGGATCAGTATAACGTTGATGTTATGGGTGGAAAATTCGAAAAGTGTACTGTACGTGTATTTGGGGGTGAATATAACAATTTTTTATTTGCACAATTAATTCAGGATAGAATTAGTATACGATTCTAAAAAAAAATATATATTTCTAAATCCTCGGTACTTGCTTTTCCTCAGTATTCTGCTAAAAATATCTGAATTTCTTAATGCTTGGTACTCGATTTCTCTCAGGAATTTAAATTTCCAAATACTTGATGCATAATTCATAAAAAAAAATATCTAGATCTCCAGCCGCTTTGTTCTTGATCCTCGCAGAAATTTATATCTCCAAATCTTCAACATCTGATTCCTTAAAAAAGAAAAAAAAAAAAAACGCTTGCATCTACAAATATTTAGTGTTGGATTCTAGACGAATTTTAATTTCCAAATTAAGTTTCTTGTATATTTTAATTCATTGTATATTTATATAATATACACTATCCAACATAATCCAACATAATCCAACACTAAATATAATAAATATTTAGTCTTGGATTCTAGACGAATTTTAATTTCCAAATTAAATTTCTTGTGTATTTTAATTCATTGTATATTTATATTGTAAATTAAATTTAATGGGTATTATTAAATATCCAACGCTCAAAAACATCCACGTTTCCAAATATTAAAAACGTCTCGGTAAAAACAACAATAATTCCTTGAAACCACCTGCTCGAAGCCTTTATTTCCATTCGAATCATCCGGTGCCATTGCCAATAACATTCAAACGATACGAGTCAATCAAATATAAAGTATCTGATACGTAAATATGAATCGAGAAACGGTGTTGTTCGACTCGCAAGAAGTAGCAATATGCTTATGCACAATGGGAACGAATATAACGGGTCAAGGGTTGAATTCAAGTCCTCTCTATTAGATACAGATGTTGCGCCAGACAAACTGGCAAAATCGAACCTGAGACGCCGTGCTATTTATCCCCAGCTTCTGCAATATCGGATCGAAGTTACAATCGATGCTATCCTACACCGTGCACCGGTTCCCTATCTGACGTATTAATTTCCGCAGAATTTCCACCCGGTAATTCGATCCAAATCGATGGCGATCGAAAGTGGATCGTTGCATGTGGCTCTTTGCGCGAGGCACACTTTACACGATGTTAAGAAATCCAGTGTGTTTCAAATCGTTTCCCGCCAAATTGTTCTGCTACATTTCACTGATAAAATTAACGTTGAATTAAATCAAAATTAATACAATGGATACCGGTTAATCGGGACTCTTTATTCGGG